>MU227838.1:2500017-2510120 GCA_018584345.1 Thuja plicata | reverse complement strand
GGCTAAGGGCAAGAAGCCATCAATTGTTATTGTAACCAAGCCTAGCCAAGAAAAACCTAAGGTTACACCTCCTATAACTAATCATCCAAGGACAAGAGCATCTACTATCACTTCCCCAGTAGAAGTGCAAACAAAAGTATATGGCAAGAGAAAAGTTGCAGAGAGCAGTTCTGGTTAGGAAGCAAAGGTCTCTCCTAAGGCTATGCCGAGTAAGCCAGAAAAAAGAGCAAGATGGAAATTAAATTTGCAGATAGATAGTGATGAGGAGATGACAAAAATAGATGTGCCCAGTGACATACCTAAAGCTCAATTTAAGAAACTAGAAAGCATTGATGAGGTATGTGATACTCTAAGGAATTGAGCAGGGTTAGCAACATTCAAGTTCATCAAATATGACAAGTTGAAAATAGCAGATAGGCACAAAGTTTAGGAAGCACTCTTGGACATGATGAGCACCTTTAAATTGACTCCTACAGAGATAGGAAATCATGTTCCTGATGAACTATATGAATTTTTGTCAAGCAAATGGGAATTTGCACTTGCCACTGAGAGACATATCCGAGAAGGAACATTAGCCACAATAATTCTAGACTTAACCTCTAAACAACGAACCAAATTTATTGAGGAGTACAAGAGCATGTTTGTGCCAAAACTTAGAGGATATGTTGTTTTGAATAATGACATAGAAGGTTTAGTACAATAGAGCACAAGGATCTAGAAAGACATTTTTGGATTGCTCATTCCTAAAGACAAGAAATCTGGTGAAGGGCCATCCGAGCCAAAGGCACAAGAAGTTGAAGAGAAGACTACCCCTGAACCACAGATAGTCAAAGATCAAATTGCCACTGAATAGGACAAGACCAAGGATGCATTAGATGCAACACACACTATTGATTAGACTGAAGAAAGTCCTATGGATTATCTAGTTGATGATCTAAGCAATTTGAATGCCGAGGAACAATAGATGCCGAGTGGAAAAGACACTGATTCACCTATTAAGGCAGCTAAAATAGAAGAAGGGAAGACCATAGCATCTGAGGAAGTAATTGAAGTTGTTAGTGATCAGAAAGGTGAAGGACAACAACAAACAACTAAACAAGAGGTAACTTCACAAGATATAACTATTTTAGAGGTTGCGAAGACAGTTTTAGATAATGGAGTTGTAACAACAGAAGTTGTTGATAAGCCTAAAGAAGAAGAGGTAGCACAAGTGTTGGTTGAGTTACCACACTCTGCATCATCCAATCCCATAGGT
This sequence comes from Thuja plicata, assembly GCA_018584345.1. NCBI lineage: Eukaryota > Viridiplantae > Streptophyta > Pinopsida > Cupressales > Cupressaceae > Thuja > Thuja plicata. The sequence continues at coordinate 2,508,865 of MU227838.1, read as the reverse complement.
CCTAAAATTGGTGGTATGCCAAATCCATAGACTATATTGATAGAAGTGAAGGAGGCATTGGATACTGAAAGTGTAAAAGGGAAAGACATTATGCTGCCGAGCATAAATTCTCCAGAAATGAAGAAGAAGAAGATCTTGAAGAAGAAGTCACAAATTTTAGATGTAACATTAGATGAAGTCATTGTCATTCCACAATGAGATCCCAATGAGTTATCTTTTGAAAAAATTGGTACTCTTCAAGAGTTGCTTAAAAGGAAGAAGAGACAGGAAGAGATGAAGATAGAACAAAAGCAAAAGCAGGTGTTGCATGCCATCAAAGACATATTTACAAAAACTTTTGACTTAGAGGATGAAACGCCTCAAGCTCCAATCATTGATAAACTCATCACCATTGTACAAAAAGTAATAGATGAGGACATAGACATCAATGAGAAGCTTCTACAATGGTCCCGGATAAGATTTGAGAGCAAAGTTATAGAGAAGATCTCAGAAGAGATAGCAACAAAACAGGTTGAACTTTCTGTTCTTGTAGAAACCTTAGAGAAAGTTACAGCCAATGTTTATTCTTTGTATAGGAAATTATTTAATGTTGAATTTTTCACAAAGGATAATTTACAGCTTGTTGAGAAGCTATAGTTAGATTTGAGATCAACTGGTGCTACTTTAGGTAAAGATACTACCTCCAGTTCTTTACATTTTAATAAGTTGATAAATGCACAAAGGAGAATGGTTGAGCTTATGGCTGAAGATGGTCACATAAGCGCCAAGTTGATAACTATATAGACAAGCTTGTTTCCTCACTTGGAGGTAATACAGAAGGAACTCTCAAAAGCTAAGGAGTTATCACAGAGCAGTGCAAACTTATCCGTTGTAGAAAGTTTAGTAAGTCTAGTTGCTGAGCTAGAAATCAAACTGGAAGTTATGAAGGTTGCAAAGGACAGCTGGGATACAACATTTGAATCCACCCTGCAGCTTCATAAGCAATTTTTGGATAATTATAACTTAACCCCACCAGCAATCAGTGGCAAAAACAAGGGGGAAGTTAGTAAGGAAATTAGTACTACTGAAGGAGGAAGCTAGTATAGAAGTTGGTAAGGAGATATGAAAGGATACATCAGTATAGCAAAGGTACACTTGTATATAGTTTTTGAAGGCATTGTAAAAATTTTGTATAAGTATATTCCTAGAGGGAGTACTTAGCGTACTTAGGCAATATTTTGATGAAATGTATAGAAGTAATGATAAGTGTTTTTTCCACTAATATCAAAGGGGGAGATTGTTAATCTCTAAGTTCTGTTGATGTTTAGTGCCCAACACTTAGCCATTTCATTAGGCAATTTTAGTTTGCTATCACTGTGGCCAAGCTAAAACTATGCAAGGCCGAGCAACATTGTCAAGTAGTTTCCAGTATGCCTAGTTACATTGCCGAGCTAAGCTACATTGCTGAGTTGAGTAGAGACAGAGATGTTAAATGCTGAGCGATAGACAGTCAAGTGCTGAGCAGAATAGTTTTTTGTATACTTGTCAGGAATGATATAAACATCAAGGATAAGTGATCCGGCTGACTTGTATAAGCTTTTGGGCCGACATTGTGTGCATTTAATATTTTTATACGGATTTAATTATGCATTTAATTGTTTTATCCTATGCATGAATCATTGTAAGCATTAATTTCTTTACCATCAAGGCATGGATATCAGATCTTGATCATTGATCTAGATCTCATTGTCAGATCTGTATAGATATATTAGATTGCTTTGAAACCTTATTTTGTATGTATGTACAAGAGGTAGAAGAGTAGTTGATGAAGTGACTGCATTTTGATATGAAATGCACAGAGGGTTATTTTGTTCAGAAGCAGAGATCAAGTAGAGCATAACACAGTGAACAACAGAGTAAAGGTATATCAGATTATAAGATCAGAAGAGATAATGAAAAGAGGAGATCCATCATCAGCATCATAGTGCATATCAAAGGATCAGTACTTGAGACTTTCTAATCATTGTATCAGGTGAAAATCTCTTAACAAAGTGGTTTTAGCAGGCCTTTATTTATCTCTTAACAGAGTGCTTACTTCATTGTAAGTTTAAATCCTTTAACAAGGTAGATTGTAATGATCTGAAGCTTTTAATAGAGCAGACCTCTAACAGGGTAGATTACATTTTGTAATCAAACATTGTAACCTTAATAGGTACACTTTATTACTACAGTAGTGGAGACTTTTGTGGGTGCCATCCCCACCACAGTTTTACCTATTTGGGTTTCTGGGTTACCAAATTTTTGTGTTATGTGTTACTTATTTCATGGTGTGGATGCTATTTAAGATTACATTAGATTCATTTATGTATGAATGTGGATAAATTTGTTTTAAGTGTTTAATTTTGAAGATCTAATTCACCCCCCCTCTCAGTATCTTGCTTTCCCATTATTGTATTTCCAAGAAATGGTTGCACAGATGTCAATCTTTCAAAAAGTCCTGTCCTACAAGACCAAGTTGCATAGTAAGGATTCAAAATTCATAGAAAATTATTTACTTCTATTTGAAGGCCTAGCAATTTTCCATAGGCTCCATATACCACAACAATTTTATCATTAATGGTGTCTATCCTATGCTACAAAATTAATGTTAGTGCACCCAAAATTACACTGTTATGCTCCTTGGTCTCTTTCTTTATTTCTAGTGCTATCTCCCATGTTTCCTCTATTTGGATCTCTATATCTTATACCTATTTTGGCTTAGCAGAGGCAACCTATGGCATATCTAGTAGCTATTAAGTAAGATCAGCTATGAGCTTCTCTTGTGCCTTGATCTTTATTAGCCCTAACTCTCTGTCCTTGACAATGTCACTAGTGTCAATAGTGAGCTTCTTCAACTTTTTAGACATTTGCATTGTCTTGGCCTCATTCAGTTGGGAAAAGTGTGTTAGCACTTGGGAGATCTCCGAATCTCCTATATTTTGGACTGACTACATTATCTTATTGCCCTCCATCTTCTCTTGAATGTTTAACAAGGTTGGATTTTGATCTTTTGGAGCCAAGCTCCACATTTCTAGTGCCTAAGACTTGGGGTTGTATCCAAACCCTCTAATCATGTCCCCAACCCGTGTCTCTGATGATAGTTTCACATCAGGTTGTTTTCTTATTTGATCAATGATAAAGGCTAAGGCCAAATCCCAACCTTCCACTAGTAATATTCCACTAGCCTTGACCATTTGCCTTGCCTTCTCTAGTGTAATCTACTTTGATTCAGGATCATAGTCCTACAGTGTTTGTAGAGCCTCTTGGGTCACTGGGTCACCACCTTCCAACTGCAATTGTGCACCCACTTGTTGTTGCTTATTCTAGATGAGAAATTCTATGAATTCCTTAGTCTTGATGAAATTATCATCCTTACATAATTGATCTTGGTATATCAGTCTCTCATCTATACAGGTTCTAAGTAGCTCTTCCTCCTCCTCCACATCCTTTTGTAGTTTCTTTCCTGCCTTGATGTGTTTTCTTAGTTGGTGATCATATGGCCTATTTCCAGTTATGAGGGCACCAATTCTATCTCTCTTCTTTTCTTTCCTCTAAGAAGGTTCCCATATTTCAACCTTTTTTCTCTTAGGTGGGGGTTCATTTGTGACATCTTTATCAGGGACCTCTACCAGGTCAATGATATTTTCACCCTCAACTACTCTTTCTTCAGCAACTTCTTGATTGATTGGAGGGGAAATGGGTGTTGAATATCCTTCATCACTATCATCATCATACTCTGATGATGAGTGCCCCTTGTGGCCCTTCTCTGGCACTATAAGTGCATCCTCTAATTGATTGCATAGGAGGGTATGTGAATTTATCATGGCATCTAGACTCTTCAAGTATGGCATATCTAGAAAGAAACCCCCAAAAGTAAGGCCATTTCTCTTGACTTGTCTTTCTAGATCCATAAGTTCATTAAACTTATCTACTCTCTTATCCAGCTCCCCATCATCCAAAATGTTTCTTATCAGGTCCTCTTCCATGCACTCCTCATGGTCTTTGGTGTAGGGGATGGTTGGTGTTAGCAACTTCTTTGCACTAAGGATGAAGCCCTCTATGTCAATGTATCTGTAAAGAGCCACATTAATCCTATAATGGCTCATCCAATTATTTACCGGGTCCAATGCTTTCTTCCCAATTGTAAAATTGTAGATTTTAAACTGCTTTGGGGTAAATGTAACCTTCCTGTGAGGAGTAAGGTGTTCCTTATCAGTTAAAATGAGCTGCCTTATGATTTCTATTACAGCAATCCTTGGTGGCACATGCAATGGAAAAATATGGGGAGGGTGGGTACAACCATACACCCTAATCAATGTAAAGTTCTTTTCATAATAGAAATCATCCCAGTTGTGATCTCCTGGCCATTTGTCAAGATATTGGCAGGATCTAAGTAGTTGAATTACTTTGATTGGCAGCCTAGTCTTATTACACTTAGGCATTGAAGAATTGGATACACTACCCAATTTTCAAAGGCACAAAATTATTGTTTCCTAGAGGTGTAGTTCCACACTCTCAGCAAGAATTGAATGGGGTTCCACTAGCCTTGATGAAACCTCTATGGTATTAAACATTGACAATTCATAACGAGAAAGTTGTAGTACAGGATCAAATGCATCAAAATAGATTAATGCATGAATCTAGGGTTGTCCTTCTTATTCTATATATCCACAAACCCTTGGTGTATTTGATCAATCATATATTGGATATAATCATAGTTAGTACTAGTGTGAGGGCTCTGCATGTCTAGCACCATCATTAGGATGTCTGAAGTAATCCTCTCTGGCCCTCCATCCTTTCCTAGCACTCTACATAGTGCATATGATATATACTTCATATAGAATTTCAAATCTTTGTAATAGTATGGGGCAGTCCCTGGGATAGATGCTATGTAGTTCTTCATTTTTCTTGGAACGTGGTGTTCCAGAATCAATTTGGAGGCAATACCACTCTCCCTCGTATATCTGTTCTCCAAACTCTTTAGGTTGATCTTAGTAGCCATGGGATGGTAGACATTGAAGGCTTTCATGAAAGAGTTCCTGTCTAGGGTAACTAAGGCTTTGTCGTCATCCCTTTTGATTGTTTTTGTTAGGGTGTCATATCTACTGACCATTTCAAGGATGAAATCGACATCTACAAATATGTCTAGGACAATAAACTTGGCTAATATATAGGTCCACGGGTTTGATATGGTACAAATTCATCACTATTATTATAGAAATAATTGAGCAAGGAATACCCACAGGACCCTGGGGTTTTGGCATCTCTAATAAAGCTCAAATTATTAGTGAGGGTATCAACACTTACCTTTCTATTCTGAGTTGACCCTGGCAGTAAGGAAATGAATTCTTCTAAATAGTTGTGTTTCCCTTTCATATAATTGTCTGCATCATCACTTCTCCCACTGGTAGATGCTACACTCACTGCCCTGCCCATCTTGTCCATTTTCAATATATGTTACGGATATTGAAAAAAATCTCCTCAAAACTGATGCAGGAGCATCCTGGGTGTAAGGGCAATCTTGCATCATCGAAAAATATATGTTTTTCTATTCAATAAGGGTTATTTTGTGCAAAGCTGCTATTTTTGGAAACTTAATACTTTTAGTAAGTTGGTCGTTTGAACTCAGAATGTTCTAATTTTCTAGGTGAAGGTTCATCTTAGTCATATAAGAATGCCAGTTGAATTTCATTGCCAGATCATCTGTATTGGCGAAGTTATTAAGGATTTACTATTGAGATTTTAGGTTGCAAAACCTTTGAGCTCAATTTTCAAGACCTTAGAGGCTCCAGATCGAGGTCGAACCCCCAGCTGACTAGCACTTCGCGAGTCAGGCACTGTAGATCGCGATCTCCCCTTTTTGAAAAATGGTTATAATAGCCAAACGGTGCTACGGTTCAAAAGTTATGGCTTCCAGAAGTTGGGCTACCTAATCTCATGTTTTGTAAATATTTAAAGCCGACCTTTGTGTAATAAAAGTGAAAAATAATTAAATGCTAAGGGTAGTCGGCCTTAATGGCTAGATTTCTAGAACCTTCTCGGGCGGTGGAAATTGCCTATATAAAGAAGGCCCGTAGTGTTGTCTAGGGCAGTTCTGGGTAGTTCTGGGTGGTGATTTGAGGCTTTGTCCTACAGATTATTGTAAGGGATGCCCATATGGATTTTGATATTGTAATTCTAAAGTTTATAATCCCACATTTGTGGAGCCAATAAGAAGCCAATTTTCTGTTCTTGCAAATTTTTATTGTTTCTCTTTATTTCTGTTGTGTATTTGTGGTATTAAGGGGAGTCCCCTTCATCAAGTGCTATCAGAGTGAGAAGTTCCTGAGTGTGTAGATAGATCACTGACTATGAGGCAGTTTGCACCAGGACCGTGGTTAGGGTTTCAGTGCGCATCGCGAAAATGCATCCATGAAGGGAACATGGTGGAAGAGCTGGTGTTGTGACACTTGAGGTTAGAGAGCTCCAGAGACAAGTGCGAGCATTGCAAGAAGAGATTCGCAGAGGAATGAATCTTAATGCTAGAAACGAAAGTGAGGATGAAGCTGAAGAAGGAAATGATGATCAAGAAGAAGTTGAAGTTTTGAATCCAGAAGAAGAAAGGCTTTTCCGAGCCATTTTCAAGACTGGGAAAAGACCTAAGATTGAGGTTCCTACATTTTGAGGGAATCTTAACCCAGAGGAGTTGATTGACTAGATCAACGAATGTGAAGAATATTTTGAGTATGAATATATTGAGGATCCTTATCGGGTCACGTTTGCGAAGGCCAGACTGAAGGGTCATGCGAAGATCTAGTGGCAAGAGATCCAATTGGAGCGAAATTGAAGAGGAAAGGATAAAATCACAAGATGGGATCGGATGGTGGATAAGTTGAAGCGACAGTTCATTCCTATTGATTATTAGCTTGATCTACTGAAGAAAATGCAAGGTTTGAAGAAAGCAGGAAAATCTGTTCAAGAGTATACAGAGGAGTTCTATCGAATCCTCATCAGAATAGGCCATGCAGAAGCTGATAAGGAGAAAGTTGCCTGTTACCTTAATGGGTTGAGGCCAAGCATTCAGGAGGAGTTGAATCTAGTTCGAATGAACAGTATTGAGGAGGCATACCAGTTTGCCCTGAAAGTAGAGGAAAAGATGAACAAGAAGTTTGAGAGCAGACAAAATGGAAGAGGTCATGGTGGAAGATCTGGTGGATGGTCATATGGTGGTCAAAATGAAGATCTAAAAAAGAAGGATGAGGCCAGTAGCAGTCAGAATTAGTGAGGAAACAATTCCAATCATTTCCAAGATCAGAATAATAGAGATCAGAGAGGAAGAGGAAGAGGACAAGGATCTGGAAGAGGAGGATTTCGTGGAACATGTTTTCACTGTGAAGAAGGTCATAGGGCATTTGAATATCCTCAGTGCCAAGGAAGGATAGACAGGAGAAATGAAGGCCAAGCCAGAGTCGCACATGTAGATGAAGATGCCAGATCGTCACATTCTGAAGATGCTGAAAGAGGAGAAATGTTGATTAACAGAAGAGTCTTGCTGAGTGGTGAGAATGAACCTGAACAAAGGAGGAGCCTATTTCATACCAGGTGCAAGTGTGAGGGTAAGTGTTGTGATGTGATTATTGATAGTGGAAGCACTAAAAATTTGGTCGCAGAAGATATGGTGACAAAGTTGAAGCTCAAGAGACAGAAACACCCACATCCATATCGGATTGCCTAGGTACAGGATGACCACAAGGTCATGGTCAATGAACAATGTCTCATGAAGTTCAAGATTGGTGGATACCATGATAAGGTACTGTGTGATATCATATCTATGGATGCATGTCATATGTTGTTGGGTAGACTATGGCTGTTTGATAGATGTGTTGTACATGATGGTTGTGTGAATACCTATTCCATGACAAAGGATGAAATGCGTCATAATCTAAAGCCTTTGAATGACACAGAAGAAAAGGTATGTGGTAGTGCAAGAATAACTTTTGTTGATGGAAGAAAGTTCCTAGATGGTATGAGGCATGAGCATGTGTGTTTTTCTTTAATTCCAAAAGTTGGTAAGGAGGAAGTAGAAGATGTTCCTGTAGAAGTTGCAAATTTGTTGAATGAGTTTCAGGATATTGTATCCGATAATGTGCCTAATGGATTACCACCAGTAAGGAAGACGAGTCATCAGATGGACTTGATTCCAGGAGTGAGTTTGCTGAATAAGACAACACATAGAATGACATCTGCAGAAAGTGAAGAGTTGAACAGACAAGTACATGAGTTGTTGCAGAAAGGATTGATCCGTGAGAGTCTAAGTCCCTATGCTGTACCAGCGGTATTAGCACCAAAGAAAAATGGAGAGTGGAGGATGTGTACAGACTCCAGGGCAATAAACAAGATCACAATCAAGTACAGGTTTCCACTGCCATGAATGGATGATATTATGGACTGTTTGAGTGGAGCTGTGTATTTCACAAAGATAGATCTAAAGAGTGGATATCATCAGATTCGGATAAGAGAAGGAGATGAATGGAAGACTGCCTTCAAGACAAAGGAAGGATTGTACGAGTGGTTAGTCATGCCTTTTGGGCTAACCAATGCACTAAGCACTTTCATGCGGCTCACGAACGAGGTTCTGAAAGAATTTCTGGGTAAGTTTGTCATTGTTTACCTAGATGATATTTTGATCTTTAGTAAGAAATTGGAGGAGCATGTGATGCATACTCATATGGTATTTGAGAAGCTGAGAGAAGAGAAATTGCTGATAAATTTGAAGAAGTGCAGTTTTGTGAAGGAGTTAGTGTATTTGGGATTTATAGTTTCAGCAGAAGGTCTAAAAATGGACCCAGAG
>MU227838.1:2485238-2498564 GCA_018584345.1 Thuja plicata | reverse complement strand
AACACTTGAAGAACATCCATGAGGAAGTGAGGAAACACATTACCAAAATGAATGCACAGTATAAGGCTAAGGCAGATGAGAAAAGGAGACATAAGGAATTTCAGGTTGGGGATAAAGTCATGGTTCACTTACGAAAGGAGCAGTTTCCAGTTGGTACATATAACAAGCTAAAAATGAAGAAGTTTGGACCATGTAAGATACTGAAGAAGCATGATTCAGGAAATGCATATCAAGTAGAATTGCCTAGTGAGATGAATATTTCACCAGTTTTTAACATTTTAGATTTGATAGAGTATCATGAAGGAGGTGTTGAAGATGAGATCACAGTGGCACAGTGGAGTATTCTAGCAAGTAGTTCAGATACCAAGGAGATTGAAGACATACTAGACAGTCGTGTTGGTAGAAGCACAAGGAATAGGACATATGAGGAATATATGGTCAAGTGGAAAGGATGACCTATTGAAGATTCATCATGGATGACAAGGGAGGAGGTTAACCGTCTTGGTTTTCCTCTGCACACCTGAGACGTGACAGGGTCACTTCTCAAATTACCCTGGGTGTCTGATGTAGGAGCATCCTGGGTGTAAGGGCAATCTTGCATCACCCAAAAATATATGTTTTTCTATTCAATAAGGGTTATTTTGTACAAAGCTGCTATTTTTGGAAACTTACTATTTTTAGTAAGTTGGTCATTTGAACTCAGAATGTTCTAATTTTCCAGGTGAAGGTTCATCTTAGTCATATAAGAATGCCAGTTGAATTTCATTGCCAGATCATCTGTATTGGTGAAGTTATTAAGGATTTAATGTTGAGATTTTAGGTTACAAAACCTTTGAGCTCAATTTTTAGGACCTTAGAGGCTCCGGATCGAGGTTGAACCCCCGACTGACTAGCACTTCGCAAGTCAGGCACTGTAGATCGTGATCTCCCCTTTTTGAAAAGTGGTTATAATAGCCAAACGAAGCTACGGTTCAAAATTTATGGCTTCCGGAAGTTGGGCTACCTAATCTCATGTTTTGTAAATATTTAAAGCCAACCTTTGTGTAATAAAAGGGAAAAATAATTAAATGCTAAGGGTAGTCGGCCTTAATGGCTAGATTTCTAGAACCTTCTCGGGCGGTGGAAATTGCCTATATAAAGAAGGACCGTAGTGTTGTCTAGGGCAGTTCTGGGTAGTTCTGGGTGGTGATTTGAGGCTTTGTCCTACAAATTATTGTAAGGGATGCCCATGTGGCTTTTGATATTGTAATTTTAAAGTTTGTAATCCCACATTTGTGGAGCCAATAAGAAGCCAATTTTCTGTTCTTGCAAATTTTTGTTGTTTCTCTTTGTTTCTGTTGTGTATTTGTGGTATTAAGGGGAGTCCCCTTCATCAAAAACCCTCACCATAGGCTGTCAATTACTTTGTAATCTAAAATTTTGAACACTAAAAACACTTCCAATCATAATTCCTTCTGAATCTTGGACCAGGAAAACAATTTTCTCAATACACATTGCTTGGAGAATTCTACTCTTCTCGAAAAATGCTGAAATCTTTAAAAAATGCTTAGCTCTAAAAAATTGGAAGCTGGTAAGAAAGAAATAACAACAAATATGCTTACTTATAACTGAGAAATCAATACAACCATCTCTTCAAAACTGGTAAACTTACAATTCAATCACTTCCTCCATTAGTTTACACACTATGACATCAATTCTGGTTCTAGCCATGGCATCTCAAACTGACATGTAATCAATTTTCATTGAGTGTTTTTGCTTATAAAAACCTTATAGAATTTGAAAAGAGATCAAACTCAAATCTAATTGTTTGTCATTAATCATATTTTGGCTACTTTTCCATCTGTCAAAATCTTTGAAATCCTATTGGTCAGAAATTGTCCACCATGGCGTCGAAGAAAATTCATCCTTTTAACTCTGGTTTTACTTCTGGCAACCTAGCGACTGTGTAATCTCCTTGTCGCTTTATATTCTTTCTAACTGTGGTTTGTCACCGAGACTTAGCAACTATTATTGGGTCAATCTTCAGATCAATGGTTGTCTCCATGTCACTTGGTCTTTTAACTTAACTCATTTTCTTACAAAGACATCATGACTAAGCCTTTCTTCTAACTATTCTGCAACCTTAGGTTACATCCAAATACTTGTTGATTGTTATATCTCTATGTCACTGAACCAAATCTCTAACTCATGGTTATCTAGAGACCTCACAAAAAATTCCCTTAGTCTCTTAATCGCTTGATAATTTTACTGTTATGATTTCTATCTAGAGACAACATGAGTGTCATTGATCTTATTTTCCTCTACATCTTACAGTTGTCGCCAAGTCTCCTGAGCTTCAAGGCAAACCCTAATATTTTATGAGACATCAAGACTAATGAACATGTGTCTTATTTTTCCTTTTGTCGCCTGATTGCTAGATCTTGTTTAACTTTTCAACTTCTTACTGCGACCACGTGACCACCGTTAGATTTGCATTTCATCTTGTGGTTTTCGCTAAGTCTCCTGATTATCAACTTAACTCATGGTTTCTTCTGCGACTAGGCAATAACACTATTATCCAAACTGAATTTTAACTAAGGTTTATTCAGAGAATTAGTGACTTCTAAATCTTCATGTCACTAGATAACTGTGAAACCGTAGGGTTTATCACAAGATAACCCGACCACCGTTAGATCAAATCTTGAAATGAACGATCAATGCCAAGTCTCATGATCTTTTAAAGCATATTCTTTTTTTTAAGAGACAATGCGACCAACACATTTGCCAAGTCTCCAGATTAAATGGAATATTCACTTTTCTTCATGAGAATAAGCGATAAACATATAAGCACATGTTAATATTTCAGACTTAAGATATAAAATAGGTAACATGAAAATAGAAACCCGAAAGAGAAATTAGGGCTTTTTTGCTTTTTCAAATAGAAATGACCCTATGGTTTAGGGTTTCTAGCATTTTTGGCTAGGTTAATGGCTAAAACATTTAGTTGTAGAGGTATAAGAGCAATTTCAACCATGATTTTCAACCTTCTGAGCATAGGCATGATAGGAAACTTCAAAATTTTATAGGGCAGACTCAAAAATAGGAAATACAACCAGCAATGGCTCTATTTGAGGATGGCTAAACACAAGTTTATGAAAAGAACCACAATATCTCTGGTTGCAGACCTCTTCAAAAAATGAAGGCGACGCTGAATAACCTATTGTAGGAAAGAAACACACAACTTAAAGGAAACACACTTATTTGCATATGATACATACATACCTATGCATAAAAATTTGATTTTCAATTGAAAAAGGGTTTTAGTAATTGCCTATGCACAGGCAACTCAAAATCTTCTCCATTCATATTCTTCAGAAGATAAGAATCTTTACCAAAGCTTTGAGCTGTAATAAAGGGTCCAAGCAATAATGACTCAAATTTCTTGTGCTTCCCTTTATCCTCTGCTCTCACATTCCATTGAAGAATAAGGTCATTTGGTTGGAATTTTCTGTTTCTATCCCTTTTGTGAAAAAAACATTTCATTTTTTGCTATAATTTTATGTTCTCTTTTTGGCTATCCTTTCTAATTTAATCCAACTCTGCCAATTGCATCATTCTATCTTGCATATTGTCAGAAAGCTATAACTGTTCTTCTTGCATGAACTGGTATATAGGTAACAAATTATTAATTGGCATTCTTGATTTCATACCATATACAAGTTCAAATGGCAATTTTCTTGTTGCTTTCTTGACTGTTACCCTGTCAGCCCATAGTGCCAATTTCAGTTTTGTATGCCATGCTCTCTTTTTCTTTTCAAGAGTCTTCTTCAAGATCTTCAATATACTTTTGTTACTAGACTCAACTTTTCCATTTTCTTGAGGATGATATGGGGATGAATATGACATCATTATCCCATATATCTCACAAATATTTTTTTTATCTCATCTAATCTAAAACACATGGCATTATCCATTACTAACTTTGTAGGCACACCAAATCTGGTTAAAATATTTTCTGTTAAAAATTTAGTAACCACCTTACTTGTTTCCTCTTTTGTGGGGATAGCTTCAATCCATTTTGTAAAATAATCTGTGGCTACAAGTATCCAACTATGTCCACCACTGGAGTTTTTTGAAAATTCACCTATAAAATCAATTCCCCACATAGAAAAAGGAGCTTCAGCATTCATAGGGTTCAGTAATAGGGCTCCTAAAAATTTTAAATTATTTTTAAATCTTTGACATGGCTCACATCTCCTAACAAATGCATGGGTATCTTTGAATAAGATGGGACAAAAATATCCAGCCCTTAGAATTTTGTGGACAGTAGTCTTGGCAAAAAAATGACCTCCACATACCCCAGCATGCATTTCATTTAACATTCTCAGATTGGCTTTGATTTAGACATAGCAATAATAAACCATTTCTATCTTTCTAATATAAATCTCCTTTTACTAAGGTGTATCTCTGAGCATGTAATCTGAGACTTCTCTTTTGGCTATCTATCATAGCATTAGGACACACAATATTTTTTAAGAAATATACAATATCAATATAAAATGGTTATTTATCTATACTTGTAATTGTCTGATCATGTATCTCTGTATTATATACTTGTACTAAATCCAAGTTCTCCTCTATCATGAGTTTTGCCAAACCTTGACCTCTCACCAATTTTGTAATGTGGATTTCTAAATTGAATTCTTGAATTCAGTTAATCCACTTACATCTCTTACTTGTCACTTTTGATTGGGTAAGAATGTATTTCACTGCTGAATGAGGCACATATGAAAGCACCTTAGCAAAAAATAAGTATGGTCTAAAAGATTTTACAGCCTTTACCAAGGCATATGCTTGGTTTTCCATCATTTCATAGTTTAGCTCTGCAGCTTGAAGGGATTTGCTAAAAAGGGCTATTGGATGTTCAAACCCTTCTTCATCCTTTTGTAACTGAACAAAAACTATAGTGTGAAAAGATGCAAATGAAAATAAATAAAAGGGCTTACTGTAATCTGGAGATTTCAAAATAGGTGCCTCTTGTTCTTCTTTCTTTATTCCCTCAAATGCTACTTGGGCTTCCTCATTCCATTGAAATTTTGCATCTTTCTTTAGCAATTTGATAATTGGTTTGTAATTTTTGGCAAAATTAGCTATGAATCTTCTGAAAAAATTTATCTTTCCTAAGAAATATTTTACTCCTATTAAATTATTTGGAGCAGTGACCTTTTGGATAACCTCTATTCTCTCAGGGTCTATCCTAACTCCATCTTTGGACACTATATGTCCCAATAACTTTCCTTCTGTAATTGCAAAATGACATTTTCTAGGGTCTAGTGAAACACCATATTCTAAAGCCTTATTAAAAAATTTCTCTAGATGCTCACGGTGATCCCCTACTTTTTTAGAATATGCAGTCAAATCATCTTGATAAATAACCATGAACAGGTCAATAAATTCTTTAAATACCACATCCATGGCTCTTTGGAAAGTTGCTCCTGCATTTATTAATCCAAAGGGCATTCTGACATAGACATAGGTTCCCCATGGAGTAGTAAAAGCAGTCTTGAATTACTCTGATTCTTTCATAAGTACCTGGTTGTATCCTGAGAATCCATCCATCATTGATAGCAACTCACAACTAGTTACCTTATGCAACATTGCTTCCATGTTTGGTAGAGTATAGTTATCCTTTAGGGAAGCAATATTCAAGTTTCTGAAATCTACACACAGTCTTATATCACCATTCTTCTTTCTTATTAGTACTAGGTTTGAGACCCAAGTTGAGTGTCTGATAGGCTGAATAATTCCAACATCCTTCAATTTCATCAACTCTTGTTGCATCTTAGGAGCCAATAGAGGACTAATAGGTCTCTAATTTTGTCTAAATGCTTTCATATCTTCTTTGAGTGGGATTTGATGTTGGAAAAGATCCTCTCTATAAGCCTTAAGATCTTCATATGACCAAGAAAAACCATGCTTATGTTTTCTCAGTAGTTTTATCAAGTTGGTTCTAATATAAGAGTCCAATTCTTTTTCAATATAAACTATTTGATGAGTGGCCTGTGAACCCAAATTTATCTCCTCTAGATCCTCAATTTTAGAATTTCTTACCCTCACTATATTTTCATTCTAATCAGTAAACAATGCCTCAAGTTCTACCAATCCTTTAGGAATCTGGTTAGAACCGAGTTGGACAACCTCATCCCCCAGTACACAATCCTTACCATCAATGACCTCAAGTAGATTATTGCAATCTTTACGCTATTCCTCATAATGATCAAGGAACTGAAGAAATCTAAGGATATCTTGGTCATCCTCAAACACTTTCCAGTTGTAAATGTTATCTGGGACAACTGGTCTTCTTTTAACTTCAACAATTGATAACCCATTTAAGGTCATATCATCAGTTTTCAAAGCCACATTGGCCAAGAAATCTTCCATAATGTTTCTAGACCTCTCTATCCAATTTATATTAAAGGCATCAAAGAATTCTATTTCATACCAAACAACATGTCTATACATTTTTAATCTGTCATTCTTTACATCATATTTGGACCTTACTTGGGCTACTACTAACTCCAAGTCACCATAGAGTTTTAAACATTTTATACCATGTTTAGTAGCAATTTATAGCCTTAGAAACAAAGCTTCATATTTTGATGTATTATTTGTACATTGAAAAGATAGTAGAAAAGAATATTTGAATGTGGTACCTGATGGAGATATAAGTAGAACTCCAGCTCCTGGTCCTTCTTTTGAACAGGCTCCATCAAAGTACATTTTCCACAAACCATCACTTTGTACAGATAACTCCTTCAGCAAAGGATCAAAATTTTCACACTGGTGAGTACTCCTTTTGATTTTGAAATTTTCCATGTCAATGTCAACACAATAATTAATATCTGTATCCTCAAGCAGTTCTATCAGGTGATGTGTTCTTCCCTCTCTAGATACCTTTACATTATTTCCAGCTATATTGAAAGTGGGATAAGATAGGTCACACTGAATACTGCCACCCATTGAAGCACTCCATTTTCTAGACAACAACATGCCATAATGTGGTGGTATGTCAACTACCAGTACACTCATAGTTAACACTGTATCTGGGCACATGGCTAATTTTTAGGGTAGGGTTTCAATAGTTCCAACAACAAGGATTTCTCTTGAGTCCATTTCATGACATCTCCCATGAAGAGTATCTACTTGTAAACCCATGGATCTCATAATTTCTGCAGGCATTATTGTATTTGATGCTCCTAAGTCAATCATACAATTTTTTAGCATCCTTCCATTTATAGCCATGTTAAGAAAAAGGGGTCAACAACCCTAGCAGAAGTATTAGTGTTTAAGTATATCTGAGGGATCTCATAAATCATCCCCTCAGGCTCCTTTCCCTTGTTGTTGAGTTTCTTTTCAATATGCTCTATTTTATGAGGTTTTACTGTT
Organism: Thuja plicata; assembly: GCA_018584345.1. Taxonomy (NCBI): domain Eukaryota; kingdom Viridiplantae; phylum Streptophyta; class Pinopsida; order Cupressales; family Cupressaceae; genus Thuja; species Thuja plicata. The sequence continues at coordinate 2,491,139 of MU227838.1, read as the reverse complement.
GATACATTATTCAGCATTTAAATAACCTTCTCTTTATGTTATTTTATTCTCATCACCTCAAGGAATGGGACCTTCACAGTCATCTAAGATAAACATTGTCCCATATCTACTGGAGTATAATTGATGTAGAGGGTTTAGGACTCTAGTGTTTTCCTTCCTCACTCTGCTTCTTTCTCTATCCTAACCATCTAATGGTTAATTATTTTTGGATTCTCCTCCAACTAGGATCTCCAAGACCCTCAATATCAACTTCTCCTCCAAGGTATAGTTGATCTTTGGAAGATGCAAAAGTTTCTAGGCTGAACTAGTCTAACTAGTTACTCAAATGCCTAGTATTCTTCACTATATTTCCTCCTAGAATCCCAAACCCCTACTTAGGATATTCCCACACATCCACTTAGGCTCTTATCTATCTTCTTGACCCATCAAAGGTCATTCTAAAACCTTTCCCACACTTCTAGATCTGTTACCAATCCAATTGGTCTCAATTTCACTAGGAGGCCTAATTGCTCAATTCCTAGTAGGTCTAAATTCACTATTTTTGGGTTAATTCTCCCAAAATATCCAAATGAATCCAAAAAAGACCTTGAAAATATTCAAGGTATCAATTAAAACTATCAGAATCCAAATTCATGACTTCTGGGCACACCCAAAACCCTAGTTTTTTGCAGGCCCTAGTTTTTAGCCTATTATTTAGGCCTCTAGACCAATCAGCATAAAAAATTGTCAAAATGATCTCCAAACTTTGATTCACCTCCTTCCACCTTTGAACCTTTTAGGAGACTATCTAGGGCATTTGAAAATGCCACTAAGTCTTTTCCCAAAGATCATGGGTGCTCGAACCAATTCTTTCTTCACCCTGTCCTGGCTCACCTGGATTCATCAGTCAGCTATAGGGCTTCTTATTTGGCCTAGGAAATCCATTGAAAATACAATAATGAAAGAAAAAACCCTATCTATAGAATCTAACCTACTTCCCCCATGGTTTCAGTCAATTCCACTAGTGGGTTCTTAGGTTAGAGCCATTTCTAACTAAACAACACTGTAATGTCACTTACAGACCAGTGACCTACAAAATCCTCTAACTTTACACTACAAGAACTTGAAAGAAAAATATCTAATTCATATGAAAGCTATTTGAAAACACTACACCCTCATGGGGTCTGATCCACTCTGCCAATCCATACATGGTCATACAGTAGCAAGGAAACAATGCAGATTACAAGAATGTAGTTATAGTCATCCATACAGAGGTCTCAAAAAAAAATGTTGCAATCCAAATTTTCATTAACCATCTCAAATCATCGAATCTATGCTCATATACTGAGCATGGGAAGTTACAACTGATCTAACTACATCTTGTCCATTTCTTGCAAAAGTTGCTCGAGCAACTTTTTGCATTATGAGCATTTTGACTCATTTTGTTAACTCGATGGGTGAGTTTGACTTCCATGACCCTAGGTAGGATATGTAGGGTCCTAAAAGACACCTCAAACTCACATTACACTAAAATAGAAATTTTTCACTATTTAAAGCCAAAATGACCCTAAATCACCTAATGAGCACTATGGCTCTTACAAACATGAAGTTGACTAACATTGCATCCAACCCATTGGACCTTATTCCAAAACACACAAAAACACCTAATCCAACCCTAAAGCACACCAAAACATCAAATAGGGAGGTTCCCTGCACCATACTCCCCTGGGACAAGTAACTCAAGTCCCTTGAGTTAGGAGGTCTTCAATGGTGACCCCATGTTTTAGAATATCTGCCTCTATCATCCAAGTGGCCTCAACTTTAGGTAGTCCCTTCCACTTGATGAGGTACTCCTTTTAGTTACCCTTCCTTTTCTTCTTGATCACTTTAGAATCCAGTACACTTTCCAACTTCAGTGGCAATGGGGTAGGTAAATCTTTCACCCAATCATCATCCCCCAAATCTGTAAGAGTAGACTGACCCATGTCTAGAGATAGTCCCTTATAGGGATAAAGATCACAAACATTGAAAATGGGTGAAATCCCCAAATCAGGAGGCAACTCCACCTTATAGGTATTCTTGCCATACTTATGCAAACTCTTCAGTGGCCCTATCTTCTTCATGAGTATTTTAGTTGGCTGACCCTTGGGTAGCCTCTCCTTCCTCAGATAGGAAAGTACTAGGTCCCCAACCTTGAACTACAAATCCCTTCTTGTTTGATCAGCTTTGAACTTATACTTCTCCACTTGCTTTTGTAAAGTCTTGTTGACTTAATCATGAAGTTCCTTCATCTGTGCTGCAAATGACTCTCCTTGTGCACTCCAAAATCCCTCTAGGATTGACCCCATATACTATCTCAAAGGGTATTTTACCTATACTCCTATTAATGGAGTCATTATAGGAAAACTGTAGTTTCCCTATGATGTGATCCCACGACTATCCATGTTGTTTAGTCAAGCATCTTAGGAAGTTCCCTAGTGACCTATTGACTACCTCTATTTTTCCATCTGACTGTGGATGGTAGGCTGAAGATAAGGATAAGTTTGTGCCAAGCATCTTCCATAGGGTTCTCCAAAAGTGACCCACTAACTTACTATCTCTGTCACTTACAATATTCAGTGGCAATCCATGGATCCTTACAATGTCCCTAAAGAATAGACCTACAATTTGAGAAGCATCATTGGTTTTCTTGCATGGAATGAAGTGTGCCATTTTTCTAAAATGGTCCACCACAAAAAACACACTTTCATGACCCCTACTTGTCTTTGGTAACCCCAAAACAAAGTCCATGCTTAGGCACTCCCAAGGCCTTTGGGGTATGGAAAAAGGTTGATACAACCCACTATTGCTGATTTCTCCTTTTTCCCTCTAACAAATCTGACATTGTTCTACAAATATCCTAACATCTAATTTTAACTTAGGCCAATAGTAATGCCTATTCACCTGTTCCAATTTTTTATGTACTCCAAAGTGGCCTCCCAAGCTTCCTTTGTGTTTCTCATTCACAATGTTCTCGCTCATTGAACACTGAGGTATACACATAGGATTTCCTTTAAACAATAGGCCTTCCTGCAACATAAACTCATTGAAATCCAATTTTAATCCCTTTTGGAACTTCACACATGCCTCATAGGCATCTCTGAAATATTTTTCCTCCTTGTAGAGGTTCTTCAAATCATCCATCCCTACACTTTGCAATTGTATCTCTTGTATTGTGAGTTCTCTTCTGCTAAGAGCATCTGCAACCTTGTTGCTAACCCCTTTCTTATTCTTTATGAAAAATGTATAAGCCTACAATGATTCAACCCACTTCAAGTGCCTTTGATTTAGTTTTTCTTGCGCATTCAAGAAACTTAGAGAATGGTTATCAGTGCAGACCACAAACTCCCTTGGTAATAGGTAGTGTCTCCACTTTTTAAGGGCTTGTACCATAGCATATAACTCCAAATCATAGGTGGAGTACTTTTGTTTGGCTCATTAAAATTTTCTAAGAAGAAAGCCACAAGATGTCCCTCTTGGCTTAGCACTGCTCCAATAGCCAACTTAGTAGCATCACACTCCACCACAAAGAGTTGATTGAATTTGGGAAACCTAAGAATAGGTAGCTCTAAAATTCTCTTTTTCAACATTTCAAACCCTTGGTCTACTACTATAGTCCACTTAAACTGACATTTTATTCCCCCTTTAATGGTATTGAGAATAGGGGCACATACATGACTGAAATTTCTTACAAATTTCCTATAGTAGGAGGCCAAACCATGGAAACTGATAACATCTCCTATGGACCTAGGTGTAGACCATTCCAAAATGGACTTAACTTTATCAGGTTTAATCTTCATACATCCATTAGCAACCAAAAAACCAAGGTAAACTAATTCAGTTTTCAGAAACTCACACTTTTATTGATTGATCATCAACTTTTATTTATATAGCCTCCTTAAGACCATCTCCAAATGCTTCATGTGCTCCTCCTTGGACCTGCTAAAGATCAAAATATCATCAAGGTAAACTATTACAAACTTACCAATAAAATCAGCTAGCACTTCATTCATGAGCCTCATGAATGTGCTAGGTGCATTACTTACGCCAAAGGGCATTACTAGCCACTCATACAACCCTTCATTGGTCTTGAAGGCTATCTTACACTCATCACCTGGCCTCACTCTTATTTTATGGTATCCTGACTTCAAATCCACCTTATAAAAGTAACATGAACCTCCCAAGTTGTCCATCAAGTAATCTATCTAGGGCATTGGAAATCTATATCTGATTTTGATCTTGTTTATGGCCTTGGAGTCCGTACACATTCTCCACTTACCATATTTTTTAGGTGAAAGTACTATAGGTACAACACAAGGACTCTAACTCTTCCTTATCAATCCCTTATCCAACAAATCTTGAATATGCCTTGGTAGCTCGACATTTTGGCTTGGTGTCATCTTATATGCTGCCTTGTTTGGCAAATGTTTCTCCAGGTATAAGGTGAATCTAATGGTTTACATCCCTCATAGGTGGTAATGCACTTGGAAAACCATTATCAACTATGTCATGGTATCTTTCCAACAATGCTTGTACCTCTGGTGGCATGTTGGCTTTCTCCTTGGTCTCTTCCTTTGGCTTCACTATCACTTCACAAATGATACATTTCTCCTTCTTCATGGCTTTGAGAAACTCCTTCCCACTCAATAACATCACACTGGTCCCCACATGCTTCTCCTCATTAGGTTTTTGCAATAGATCCATCTGAAACTTCTTCCCTAGCTTGGTGATCACATAACTATTATTTTCTCCATCATGTATTGCTTTGACATCATACTATCATGGGCATCCTAGGAGTAGATGACATGCATCCATAGGCAGTATGTCACACAAAACCTTTTCCTTATACTCCCCTATCTCAAACTCAACCATAGTTTGTTCATGCACCACTATTTGCTAGCCTTTATTCAACCATGAAACTTTACAGGGAGTGATATGAGGTATTCTCCTAAGTTTTAGTTTGTCCACCATCTTTGTGGATACTATATTCTTAGTGGATCCAAAGTCCACTATAACCTTTCAAATCTTCCCATGATACCTACAAGTTTTATTGAACAAGTTCTTTCTTTGAGATGGCTCTATGGTGTTAGGAACCTTCAACAAATTTCTTCTCAACATCAAATTCTCTCCATCCAATACTGGCCCTTCCTTGGAAATGGGAGAAGTAACACTTTGTGTGTCATCCTCTTGTACCAACAAATTTATCCTATCCCCCATTGAAGATAAGGAAGTCTTTTCAGGACACCTGCCCATTGTGTGACCTGTTAGCATTTTTACTTGCAGGGCCTCTGAAGGATGCTTGAATACTTAGACAACTCTATGACCCCTAATGACTTTTGACACTATGACTCAAGCAAGAGAAAAAACACTAATTGATGAGGTTTTTGATAACACTGGGGATATCTATTACCACCTCCTTCTTTTTGAGATCACTGACTCAGGCAGGTTTTACCTATAACTGATTACAGTCTTGACAATATTTTAGAGTGGATTGTACTTTATGTGCTGAATGCTCTATTTTAAATGGAAATGTATATAACAATACAAATGACTATGACTATTCTGAAAAAAATCTTGGCAATCCAAATCAATATCTTAATGATAGCAGACAACAACATAACTAGGAATTGCATTCTTCTTTCCTTTTATAACTCTTATAAATATGGGAGGAATAACCTATTTGATTTTCTCTTTAAGAAATCAACAAATTTCAACTATGACCTTCAAGAGAACAGTTGATTCTACAAAATATTCTGAAAGTGATTGATTTAAATAGTTTTTGAATGCTTGTATGATGATGAATCACTTGACAAATTCTAGACCAATGCCTATCCTTGGGCAATAGAGTCAAAAAATGTAAATCCACAGATATATATATATATA
>MU227838.1:2467551-2485084 GCA_018584345.1 Thuja plicata | reverse complement strand
TATATATATATATATATATATAAGAAAGAATACTGTAGGATGCCTTACAACCTACATACAACTCAGATAAAATTCTTTGCAAACTATCCTGTCACTTCCATAATATTGTATCAAATCCTCACTCATTACAGTACTCTCTAAAACTACTCACAAAGTTTAATTCTCCCCTTAGAAGAAACTTGCAAATAATTAGATAGCTACCTAATAGTCAATATGTTTAACATGACTTACAAATTAAACATAAAAGAGTGCATACAATAAGTAAAGAGACAACAACAATGCAGAATAAATTTGCATTGTATTTTTATTCATATATTCTGCTTCAAGTACATATAAAGGCTAAAAGCTCAAAAAACACAGATTGAAATGTAAAAGCCTATCTTACTGTTTCTCATTTTTTCTACTGATTGCATCATAGGAAAAATGAAACATATCAAGTATGAAAGAGCATGGTGAATATTTCAGAGTGCAGATCATGGCTTCGATCCTTCCAGGAAGACCAGAAAATCCTTCAAAAAACTCTCATTATTCATGGCGGTTTGTACCAAGTAAGAACACAGCCAGCAACAAATGAATCACATTTTAAACCCCAAGTCTTGGCGCTTTCTTTTTAAAGTTACTTTTACCACCCACTTAAAGCATGTGTTTTAATTTAGTCACTCAGTCGCGATGAGTTTATGTCATGTCTTCAAGTCGCGCGAATCAGCGATGAGCTGCCAATCAAAGATCATCGCGCAATCGTGATCTGTTTATGAGTAGTTCTAATCTGTCCGCGAGTTGGTGACGAGATTTTTTAAATAGTCATCACACAGTCACTGTTAAGTCATGCTATCTCTATCCTGCTTTGTGACTGAGCGAGTCATGTAAAATAATAAAGTAGTTGAATACCCACGTCAAGTTTTTACGTCAATGTCATAAGCCCGCAACTGCGCGACGAGCTCAATGTCTTGAAGGTCGCCCACTCGTGCAATGTTTTAACCCAGTTGTATTTTGCAGTGCAAGTGTGCGACGAGATAAAAAAATGGATGCATCACTGAGTCACACAGGCATTTCTCAAAGGTTATAAAGGTCTGCGACTGAGTGACAAAAGAGACCGTTCAACGCATCGCGCAGTCGCCAGTCAATGAAGATAAAAGGAAAAGAGCTCGTGAGTAGGCGACTGAGAAAAGAGAAAACATTGTCACACACTCGCAGTCAGTAGTGAAATGGAATTTTTGAGCTCACGAGTGAGTGACTGAGGAAAAGAGGTGCATTGTCATGCACTCGCAGTTAGGGGTAAGGTGAGATTTTAAGGCTCACGAGTTGGTGACCAGTCAGAAAATGGATGTCATTGCCCACTCACACACAAGATGAAAAAAAAGTAAAAGGTGGCGCGCGTGTGCGACCGAACAGAATATGCAATGAAGAAATGGATGCCACTCAGTCGCCCAAATCAAAAAGGTCAGTTTAAACAGTCAGCGAGTGTGTGATGAAGGAATAGATGAAAAGTAAGATGCATAGGTGCTCAGTCGCTGAGACTCAGGTGATATCAGAAATCAACTCGCGAGCTTGCGACTGAGGAAAGAAAAGACAGCATCGCTCACTTGTGCAGAGGAAAAAAGTAGAGCATAAAAGACTGCGAGTATGTGACAGACATGAAATGAGGATTAAAGAAAGCTCATCGCTCACTCGCAGAAGGCAAAAGTAAGATAGTCGAGTTGGAAAAGCTAATTTCCAGAGCGAATGAGAAGGTGCTATTTGCCATTTTCTGCTGATTTCTGGGTAAAATATGCATAAGTCTGAGATTTTCAAGGGTTAATTATAACAGGGAATTTCATATGTTTTATTACAAATCTTTATGTTTTATTCCCAGAAGATTTTTTCAGAGACAGAAAGATATCAGATTTTTTCTCAGATGCTGGAAAGATCAGATTTTTTAAAAAAGATTAGAAGATGCATTTTTGGGGCTGCGGAAAATTAATTGCAATTCAGAGACTTTTGTGACTCTTCTAGAGGGATAAGACTGCTTCTATGAGGGAGTATTTATGTTGATATATTTGGGTATGACTTTTGGGTCACCAAATTGTATTTTTGTGGACTTTTGAGGGCTAAACGGTGGCTGGACAGGCCAAATCTGATCCAGAAGTTATTGCTTTCAGAATACAGTTGGCTTTGAAAATGCATAAATATGAGTTGAAGACTCATTGTTAAAGAGTTCTTCTTCCCTTTGGCTTGAGGTTTTGTAACTTGTTCTAAGTTCTTGACAGAGGCAAAGAGACTTTGTAACCCATTTCAGAGAAATATACAGATTTGTAACACCTTTGACTGTTAAAGATAGCTTATGCCTTCCCTTATTAGTCTGTTATTGTGTACTTAGTGATTGATACAAATTCTGTGATGTTCTTGTCCTAAATTTATATCACATATTAGTGCCTTTATGCAGTACTTCATGCTTGTTTGCAGGTTTTAAGTTGTGCTCAAGTCAGATTTTCCCCAAAAAATTGTGAGAAATCTTTCTCCTTTAAGGGGATTGTCGTTATTGGCCTTCTTATAAATTGATTATACAAATATTATGATTTAGTGGGGTTGTGTAAGAGAGCTTAGGTTACTATTTCATTGTGTGTCAAGTTATTTGTGCATTTCTCAAATATTTTTCTGGTGCATCACCATTTAGGACATAGTTTTCATTTTTCTGTTCTCCTTCTATCTCTTTTCTCCATCAAAAGGAATCAGTTTCAGGTAGTGTAGAGTGATTTACTAGATAGGAAGCCGGCCTAGGACCTATAGATTCATTCTATCCATATTTTACTCACAAAATTGGAATGTTTCCATGTTTGTCCAAAAGGTTAAGTTCCTGCAAACTTAACAGGGTGCAATTTTGAGAGACAACAGTTTTTGGCACGCCCGGTGGGACTAAAGAGCTGTTTCTGAGCTCTTTTGAGAAGACATTCTGCTACTGTTTGGTGTGGACAGCAGTAATTTCTGGCTTTGGAGGCAAGAAAAAAGCACATCTGGCGACTCTGAGGTCATTTTCTACTGGTTTCAAGCAGATTCAGTGCTTGTTTATTTTTTCAAAATATTTTATATTCAGTTTTCCAGCTTACTACATGCATAGAAAATGTCAAGTTATTATAAACAGCTACAATACTCACCCTCATGTCATGAAAATAATCCTCAATTGACCAATTTTCAGCCATATGAAAATCATCCTAAACCTGTTTTTACTCCAAGCTATCATACCTTAGGAGGTTATGAATATATCCAACATGCCCCAGATCAATATGCCCTTACACGTGCTTATGAGAAGGCTCTCCACCAAGAGGGATCATGGGCATACAAGAAACAACAAGAAAGCCTAGAGCAGCAAGCTCATTATACTTGTCACGCACCCACCCCTACCCAATTTCCTACTCAACCTGAGAAATTCCAAATCCAACAAGTATTTCAAGATTATAGAAATGATCAACAACACCTAGGAGGTCTAGTGCTAGATTTAGCCAAGCAGTTGGCTGATTTCAAAAGACAACAGGAGGTTGATCTTCAACAGGAGGAGTTGGCTCGCCAAGCTTATCTCCAACAGCAGGAGATAGATGCTGAAAGGTATAAGCAAGAGTTATTTGCACAAAAAGTTGTAGAAAAAGAAGTGCAAATGAGGCAATTAATTGCAAGACATCAAGATCTAGAGGCTCATGAAGTTTCTCATACCCCAAATTAGTCTGCAATAGAGGCCAAGCTTCAATGGAAACCTCAATGGACTTGGCAGCCTGATTATTAGATGCCAAATCTCGCCAAAGATACCCCTTGTGCACCAGTCCAAGGTCAGGAGGTTGAGGGTAAGATTCACATTACTATTTTAAATTCAATTGAATAGGAGGCGAAGATTCAAGATTATGAGCAGCAAAGGAAAAGATTTGAAGAAGATCTTGATCGCCAAATTGCTACAAAGATGGAGGAGCTAAGTTTACAAGCTGCTGAACAAAGGGGTCACAAGTTCAAAATTCCAAGTTGGAAGACTCCCCTACCTCAAAAGCCTGTAAATGAAGAGCTTTCCAAGCCTTCATTCCCAAGATTTGCTGATATTATTCTAACACAACCTATTATAGAGCATTCACAGTCTTGTTGTGATCAACAATAGAATGCAGATTATCAAAGAAGGCTGGTTGCAAATGAACAACAAATAAGTGAATATGATCAGTTGGGGTAGCCAGTTCAAGATATAGCAGAGAGGGATGGTACAGAAGAAGAGTCCATGTTTTTGTTTGATGAGCTCCCTGATTTTGTTGAGCAATAAGAAGAGGATATGGTCATGACCACATCGGAAACAAGTTTGCAGTAGCAAGAGGATGTGGATCATCATGATGACTTGCTGTTCCATGAGGTTACAGTTATAGAGGAGGCTGTCCAAGATGAGGAAATAAATGAAAACCTTGAAGAGGATTATTTTTCCAACATCATAGAAGGTTTTTGTGAGAATTTGGGTGAGGAATCGTTGTTTCCTATGGTAGAGGATTGTGAGCAGCACAATAAAATGAAATAGGCAGCCATGTTTTCAATTGAGTTACAAGGAGAAACTCCTTATGAGATTGAGGAAATAATTCATAAAGAAGAGACCAATAAAGAGAGTTGTTTCATCCTTTCAAGAGGATGCCCTCTCAGGTATCTATCTAAGGTGGAAGATATCAGAGGCTCATTATTCATGATGACACTCAAACATGAGGTTCCAGCTGGAGATGCAATAAAAAAGGATCATGTTCAATTGATCAATACATTCTCAAGCAGCAGTGTGCATGCACACCAGAAAGAGGTGAGTGAACTAGCCTATCATTTCCAGAAGGAGTTACAATTGTTTTTTGAGGTTATATCCATCATGTCTCTTTCCCTAGTTGTCTATGAACATGTCAATAATTGCAAACTGAAGAGGAAAGGGAGTTACTTCAGCCAACCAGTAAATGGATTTATTTAGCATTTCTTCATTGTTGGTTAGTTTAGGGTAGAGTAATTTTCAGTTTCAATAAGTGCTGTCACACATAGATTAGTTGTAGTTTTCAACTTTCCCTAAGTGCTGTCCAGCACAGTTAGTTATTTTGGTTTCAGTTTTCTAGCTTTCAAGAGGTTTTCAGAAGGGTTCTCAGTCAATCAGAGGTTACGAGTGAAGTGTCATATTTTCCCATCACAACTCATGCATCCATTTTCAGTCAGTTCAGAAGGTTTAATCAATTTTTGCAAGTGGGATTCAGGTTGCCAGGATGTTTTTCTTAAGACTTTGTGCCCAATGGACTGGATAAGGCTACTGGTTTTTATGTCTAGCAGGCAGACATTGAGTAGAAATCGCCAAAGATGTTTCTCATTTTTTCTACTAATTGCATCATAGGAAAAATGAAACATATCAGGTATGAAAGAGCATGGTGAAAATTTTAGATTGCAGATCATGGCTTCAATCCTTCCAGGAAGACCAAAAAATCCTTCAAAAAACCCTCATTATTCATGGCAGTTTGTACCAAGTAAGAACACAGCCAGTAGCAAATGAATCACATTTTAAACCTCAAGTCTTGGCGCGTTCTTTTTAAATTTACTTTTCCCACCCACTTAAAGCATGTGTTTTAATTTAGTCACGCAGTCATGATGAGTTTATGTCATGTCTTCAAGTTGCGCGAGTCAGCGACGAGCTGCCAATCAAAGATCCTTATGCAATTATGATCTATTTATGAGTAGTTCTGGTCTGTCCGCGAGTTGGCGATGAGCTATTTTAAATAGTCATCGTGTAGTCGCTGTTAAGTCATGCTGTCTCTATCGTACTTTGCGACTGAGCGAGTCATGTAAAAGAATAAAGCAGTCGCATACCCACGTCAAGTTTTTATGTCAATGTTATAAGCCCGCAACTGCGCGACGAGCTCAATGTCCTGAAGGTCGCCCACTCACGCAATGTTTTAACCCGGTTGTATTTTGCAGCGCGAGTGTGAGACAAGCTAAAAAAAGGGATGCATCGCTGAGTCGCACAGGAATTTCTCAAAGGTTATAAAGGTCTGCGACCGAGTGACAAAAGAGACCATTCAACACATCGCGCAGTCACCAGTCAATGAAGATAAAAGGTCAAGAGCTCGCGAGTAGGTGACTGAGCAAAGAGCAGACATTGTCGCGCACTCGCAGTTAGTAGTGAAATGGAATTTTTGAGCTCGCGAGTGAGCGATTGAGGAAAAGAGGTGCATTGTCGTGCGCTCGCAGTCAGGGGTAAGGTGAGATTTTAAGGCTTGCGAGTTGGTGACCAGTCAGAAAATGGATGTCATCGCCCACTCACACACAAGATGAAAATAGAGTAAAAGGTGGCGCGAGTGTGTGACCAAACAGGATATGCAATGAAGAAATGGATGCCGTTCAGTTGCCCAAATCAAAAAGGTCAGTTTAAACAACCAGCGAGTGTGTGATGAAGGAACATATGAAAAGTAAGATGCATAGGCGCTCAGTCACCGAGACTCAGGTGATATCAGAAATCAACTCGCGAGCTTGTGACTGAGGAAAGAAAAGAAAACATCACTCACTCGTGTAGAGGACAAAAGCAGAGCATAAAAGACTACGAGTACGCGACAGACATGAAATGAGGATTAAAGAAAGCTCATCGCTCACTCGCAGAAGGCAAAAGTAGGACAGTCAAGTTGGAAAAGCTAATTTCCAGAGCGAATGAGAAGGTGCTATTTGCCATTTTCTGTTGATTTCTGGGTAAAATATGCATAAGTCTGAGATTTTCAGGGGTTAATTATAACAGGGAATTTCATATGTTTTATTACAAATCTTTATGTTTTATTCCCGGAAGATTTTTTCAGAGACAGAAAGATATCAGATTTTTTCTCAGATGCTGGAAAGATCAGATTTTTTAAAAAAGATAAGAAGATGCATTTTTGGGGCTGCAAAAAAGTTATTGCAATTCAGAGACTTTTGTGACTCTTCTAGAGGGATAAGAATGCTTCTATGAGGGAGTATTTATGTTGATATTTTTGGGTATGACTTTTGGGTCACCAAATTGTATTTTTGTAGACTTTTGAGGGCTAAACGGTGGCTGGACAGGATAAATCTGATCCAAAAGTTATTGCTTTCAGAATATAGTTGGCTTTGAAAATGCATAAATATGAGTTGAAGAATCATTGTTAAAGAGTTCTTCTTCCCTTTGGCTTGAGGCTTTGTAACTTGTTCTAAGTTCTTGACAGAGGCAAAGAGATTTTGTAACCCATTTCAGAGAAATATACAGATTTGTAACACCTTTGACTGTTAAAGATAGCTTATGCCTTCCCTTATTAGTCTGTTATTGTGTACTTAGTGATTGATACAAATTTTGTGATGTTCTTTGTCCTTAATTTGTATCACATATTAGTTCCTTTATGCAGTACTTCATGCTTGTTTGCAGGTTTTAAGTTGTGCTCAAGTCAGATTTTCCCCAAAAAATTGTGAGAAATATTTCTTCTTTAAGGGGATTGTCGTTATTGGCCTTCTTATAAATTGATTATGAAAATATTATGATTTAGTGGGGTTGTGTAAGAGATCTTAGGTTACTATTTCATTGTGTGTCAAGTTATTTGTGCATTTCTCAGATATTTTTCTGGTGCATCACCATTTAGGACATAGTTTTCATTTTTCTGTTCTCCTTCTATCTCTTTTCTCCATCAAAAGGAATCAGTTTCAGGTAGTGTAGAGTGATTTACCAGATAGGAAGCTGGCCTAGGACCCAAAGATTCATTCCAGCCATAGTTTACCCACAAACTTGGAATGTTTCCATGTTTCTCTAAAAGGTTAAGTTCCTGCAAACTTAACAGGGTGCAATTTTGAGAGACAACACTTACAATTATATTTCATCATTCCTTTCAACTACAATTTTGATCCTATATATAGGTCCTTAACCATCTTGGAATATTTTATTTTAGGATGCAACAAGCTTCGGATGGTTTAAGGAATCTAACCCTAAAAGTATAGAAAAGACAAAAAAAAAGAATGAAGAAGCGGTGGGAGGACAAAAACAAAGGATAAAAATTTGATACTCTTTGTCCTTCCTGAAATCTGGCACCTTTGTCTAACAATGTTCAAGATAGCTTTTGGTATTTGTAGCAAGACTAAGAGACCGCCATTAAATGCTAACTTAAACTTATCTCCATAAATGGATAACCTCCCTGTGCTCAATGATCAGGCACCAAGTGTTCCCCTCTACTCTTCATCGAGGATTTCCTCCTCAATTTTAGGCTTCTTCTTCTTGGGCCTAGTCATCAGGTTCCATGCTGTCACCTCATCATCTGTAGGCCACTTGAAGTTCTGAGTGTTCTGTACCTGTGCCCTTTTCCTTTCCCACTTGACATCAGTGATGCTTTAACATCCAATAGAAATTTATTGATGTCAGTTTTAGCTTTCAAGGCCTCATCCAAAATCTTATTAAAGCCTTCTAAATGCAAATCAGATCCTAAAATGAATGCTTCATTACTAGGCATCTTGCTGTCAAATTCATTCTTTCAGGCCTCTAAGGCCTTTACCTGATCATCTTCTCCTTTAAGGGGAGGAACAAATCTGTTGAAATATGAAGAAAATAGGCTCAATTTAGCCTCTACCTAGTTCAACTTGCCTTTGAATAATGACAAGGGCACAATAGCCTTTTTAACCCCATCTCCTACTTCTATCACCACCTCAGGTAAATCTGACCTTAGGGGCTGCAAAAAGGCAAGTTTCTCAAATAGTTGCACCCTAGGAGACCAATTAACAAAATAAGGGTTCAGAGTAGCAATGTACCCTATTGTCTCTATGTGTAGGGTGGGCAACTTATTATATACATTGAGGATGACATCTATCTTATCCTTCAATATGTCAATCCTATGTTGTAAAATTCACCTGAATGCATTTAAGGCTATTTCATTTTTCTTCTCTCCCATGTCATCCTTCTCAACCACCTCTTCTGATTTTTCTTTCTCCTTAATTTGCAAAGGCTATTGTGAAGGTACACACACCACTATAGGTTTCTCTTCTAATTGCTTCATTAACTTAGCAATCACCTAGTTCTGTTGGTGTATCTTGATATGGCACATCTCCTGGTCCTTGGCCAAGGCATCGGTCTCTTCTACCAAGATACTACACTTATCAGATAATTGCTTTGTCTTGTCTTCATTTAAGTGTGCCCAATGAATCATGATCTAGGAAATCTCTAGATCCCTTGTATTATGTACTGACCAGACCACCTGATTTCCCAACATATTCTCCTAGATGTTTACCAATTGGGGTTTCTAATATTTTTGGCAAAGGTTCCACATGGAAAAAGCTTGAGACTTTGGGCTATACCCAAAACCCTTTATCATGTCTCCCATTTGTACTTTACTTGCCATTTTCAAGTCTGCCTGCTTCCTTATCTAATCAATGATAAAAGCTGAGGCCAAGTCCCAGCCCTCAGCAAGCAATATGCCACTGTTTAATACCATCTTCCTGGCCTCATCCGGTGAGATATCCTCACTATTAGGGTCATATGCTTGTAAGGATAACAGGGCCTCATTTATGACTGTTTCTTCGCCATCAATCTTTAGTTGAGCCCTTATTTTCTCCTTCTTATGCCACCTTAGAAAATATTTAAATTCATCAGTCTTGATGAAACTATCATCACTTAAAAATTGTTGCTGATGTATTAATCTTTCATCAATACATGACTTGAAAGGTAACTCAATATTCTCCTCTTGATCTAGTTGTTGCTTCTTTCTTTGTCTAATTAATTTTCTTAGGTTATGGTCATATAACCTATTCCCAAGAATGAGAGCACTTACTTTATCCTTTTTCTTTTCCTGCCTAACAGTTGAAGGCTGACCTATGTCAACTTTTCACCTTTTGGCTGAAGTCTCCTCTACATCATCTGGTTGGGAGACCTTTGTTAGGTCAATGATATGGCCCTCTCCTCCTTGCAACTATGGTGCCTCTACAACATCTTGTTGAGGTTGATCATATTGAGGTGGACGGGCATAGTCACCATCACTACCACTTTCATATCCTGATTCTGAATGATCAGGATCCTAAGCTCCTTTTTTATCTAGAACATTATCAATTTGTTCACAAAGCACATAGAAATTATCAATCATGGCTTTGATTCTATCAAAATAGGGAAAATCATGGTAGAAGCCTCCAAAAGCCAACCCATTTCTTCTTATTTACTTTTGAAGATTCAACAACTCCTAAATCCTTGCTCTCCTTGTTATGATCTCATCTTCATCAAGAAGGTTTCTTGATGCATCTTCTTCTATACACTCACAATGAACATTTGAATTAGGGATTATGGGGGTCAAAAGATTTCTAACTCCTACCATAAAACCCTCAGGATCAATATATGTATATGAGGTTGCCCCCATTTTGCAGCTCTCCAACCACTTGCTGACTATGTCAATGGCACCTTTTCCAATAGTAAAATTAAATATCTTAAACTACCTAGGGGTTAAGGTCCCCTTCCTGTGTGGTGCAAAATGCTCATTATCAATTAATAACAATTGCCAAATGAATTCTATGGCAGCAACTCTTGATGCCACATTGTAGGGAAAGATATGGGGTGGATGTATACATCCATATACCCTGATCATGGTAAAGTTCTCTTCAAGAAAGAAGTCTCCCCAGTTATGATCTCCCTCCCATTTGTCTACATAATCACAAGGCCTCAATAGTTGTACCACTTTGATTGGGAGCCTGGTCTTGCTGATGCCCATGCTCTACATTATTGGATATACAATCTAGTTCTCAAATGCACAGTAGTCATAATATTTGAATGTATAGTTCCAAATCCTAACCGAAAATTGAATGGGATTAGGCCTATCGTAGAAAATCCTCTGAGGATCCAATTTGTTCACATCCATGATCCCAAAATTAAAATGCAAAAGGAGATGCATGAGGATGGAATAGTGGAAGAACCTAGGTTCTTTCTCCTTGGGATCCTTCATCTTCTTCCGTGTTGCTACAAAACCTTAATGCATCCTGTAAATGATGTACTATATGTAATCATAGCTAGTGCTAGAATGCACCTCTTGTAAGTCCAACACCATCATCAAAACTCCAACATTTATCTTCTCAACTCCTCAATCTATCCCTAGCACACTACACAGGGCATAGGCGATATACTTAATATAAAAATGTAGGTCCTTGAAGCAATAGGGTGCTATCCCAGGTATAGGAGTAAGATGGTTTCTAAGCTCCTTGAGAATATGCTTCTGTAATTGTCCCCTAGCAATTCGAGGCTTTAACCTATATCTCTCTTCTTGACTAGTAATATTAATTTTGGTGGACATGGTACTGTACAAGCCAAAGGCTTGCATAAATGAGTTTCTGTTCAGGATAAGCAGGGTAGTGCTATAATTTTTCTTAATTATCTTGGATAGGACATCATAGTGACTGGCAAGACCTAAGAAAAAGTCTACATCTATATAGACATCAGGGACAATTAACTTAGCTAGACCATAAGTCCAAGGGTTTGACACTAGAATGGCTTTATCAGAATTGTTATAGAAGTAGTTAAAAAGAGAAAAACCTGTTGATCCTAGAGTGTTAGCATCCCTGATCTTGTAGTAATCATCTGTAAGCACATTTGCATTTGCCCTTTTGTTCTATGTAGAACCTGGCAGTAATTTTAGAAATTCATCTGAATAATTACTCTTCCCTTTAGCATCATCATCTATCTCGTCGCTTCTCCCATTGGTAGAATCCACACTAACTTCTGTACTCATCTTTTCTTTGTTTCAATCCTCTTTTCTTTACCGATATTGAAGCAAATATTCTCTCAAAACTCACTTCTCTTCTCTATGGACTATTCCCAACAATTCAAGACTTGACAATCAATTGAGTACTCTACAACTTAACCAATTTCTACTTTCAGCAAACAGAAAACCTAGCACTTCTTCGCTCTGGAATTCTAAATGAAAGATAAGTTAAAAATGAGCCTTCAATCAACTCTTTATGGTAACTATTTCAAGTACATGGCTCATCATTTGAAAAATCATCAATTCTGTCTTCAATTCAGCACGCTATGAAATTAATTGAAAACCTAGCCGTAGTTCATGAGTGTGATAGGAAATCAAATTCATATATGTGTATCTTCAGAAAAATGCTTATAAAATTTGAAGGAGATGACATGCCTGTATGTGATTGGCTCTCCATCAGATATCTCAGTTACCCTTTTTACACAGTAATCAATATCCTAGATTGTCATTGGATGCCAAATCATTCATTGTTGTCATGTCATCAACTGTCACCTTTTCTAAAATTTCATATTGAGCGACTATGCGACAATGTATTATCTCCTTGTCACTGACCCAACTCTTTTAACCCTTAAATATTTTGGAGACCAAGCGACTGTGTTATTTTCTTTTTCTGGCTAACCATGGTTCATTTCTGGCGATTACGCGATTGAAGGAATTAAATTCACTGGATGAAATACTTAACCCATAGTTTATTAAAAGACTCCGCGACAGATAGTTATCTTAGTCTTTTACATTTATCTCCAAGTCACTGAATGTTATCTTTCTTTATGAGACCCTGTGACTAACCTTGGTCGCTCAATCACTGATTACAAATGTTAGTTGACAATTCTTTCAAAGACTACGTGACAACAAAGCACTTTATACTCTTAATCTCTTAATTGCTAGATGACTTATTTTTTTAGGAGACCATGTGACTACTCTCTATCCTTTTACCTTGTGGACATGTGTCCCTTCTAACTGTTTGTCTCTGGATTGCTCAATAGACATTGACTTAGCATCTTAATCTAGCGACCACCCAACTGTCTTTCATTCCAAACTAGATGTGGTTTGTCATGAAGTCTCAACATCTTTCACTTAACTGTCAACCTTCTTGGAGACTATGTGACAAACATTTAATATATCACTCAATTTCTAGCCAATTTAGAGACTACGCGACTAGTACAATCGCTAAGTCTCATAAACATTTACTAACTTCTGGATCATTCACGTAACATTGCGACTCATTTATGGGCCCTTTTGCTAATTGCTGACGTGTTTCTGTAATTGGAGACTTCACGACTGAAGGGCTCTGCTGAGTCTCGTAAAACATAAATAATATTCTATGTCCTTAATAGACATCCTGACATTAGTTAATCACTAAGTCTCAAAACAAAAAGGAATATGCTATTAGGATCAAGTGACTAGGCGACTATGATAAAAGACACATGACTTAAGTTGTTTCAAAAAGGTAACACCAAAATAGAAACATGATGAACACTTTAGGGTTTTTCTCATTTTAGCTTAGAGCAGGACCTACGGTTTTGAGGTTTTGCATTTTCATATGGATTTTGACCTAAAGACCCTAAAATTTTTCAAAAGGGATATTTCAAGGACGAGATACTTTTGACCTCAGGAAGGAAAAGGGCATGAGGGTCACAAAATTTTAGGGCAACAGATCAGGAGTAGAAATACAACCAACAGTGGCTCTACCTGAGGATTGACTAAACATAGTTTATGGCAAAGAACCACAAAATCTTTGGTTGCAGACCTTAAAAAAATGAAGAAGAGACCAACTAACCTAAAACAGAAGGGAAACTATTTACAGTATTTTCAAACACAAAGGGAAAGTATTCACAATATGATACATATTTACTTGCGCATTACTTTGATCCTCAATTAAAGAAAGGCTTCAAGAATTGCCCATGCATAGGCAATTCAAAATCTTCTCCCTCCATATTTTTCAATAAATAAGAGTCTTTGCCAAAATTTTCTAAAACAATGAAAGGTCCTAGCCACAAAGACTCAAATTTTTTTTTCTTACCTTTGTCTTCTGCTCTTGCATTCCACTGGAGAACTAGGTCACCAGCCTGGAATTTTCTCTCAGTAGCCCTTTTTTCAAACATGTACTTCATCTTTTGCTGTAACTTTATGTTTTCTCTCTGACTATTTCTCCTTGTTTCATCTAATTCAATTAGCTGTACCATTCTATCTTGCATATTGTCAGGAACATCTAAATGTTCTTGCTGTATAAATTGGCATATTGGTAATATATTGTTAATTGGCAACCTTGCTTGTAATCCATACACCAACTCAAAAGGAGATTTACCAGTTGCCTTTTTGAGTGTTATCCTATCTGCCCAAAGGGCTAATTTCAACTTTGTGTGCCATGTTCTTTTATTTTGTTCTAGAGTCCTTTTCAGTATCTTCAGTATACTCTTATTGCTAGACTCAGCTTGTCCATTAACCTATGGGTGATATGGGGATGAATATGATATTATAATCCCATACCTTTCACAGAAACTTGTCATTTCTTCTGATCTAAAACTCATGGCATTGTCCATCACTAACTTAATAAGTACACCGAATCTAGTTATAATATTCTCCATGAGAAATTTAGTAACTACCTTGCTTGTTTCTTTCCTTGTAGGGATAGATTCAATCCACTTTGTAAAGTAATCTATGGCAACCAATATCCAACTATGTCCTCCACTAGATTTTTCTTGAAATTCAACAATAAAGTCAATCCCCCACATAGCAAAAGGAGCTTTAGTACTCACTGGGTTTAGTAACAGTGCACCTAAAAATTTTAGTTTATTGGAAAACCTTTGACATGGCTCACATTTCTTGACATGTATATAAGTATGCTTGAACAAAGTAGGCCAATAATACCCTGCCCTTAAAATCTTATGGGTGGTAGTTTTAGTAGAAAAGTGACCTCCACATTCTCCTTCATGCATTTCAGTCAAAACTTTCTCAGCTTGGCATCTATCAAGGCATAACAATAGTATACCATTCTCATCTTTCCAAAACAAGTCACCTTGGATCAGAGTGTACCTTTGAGTTTGCAATTTCAGAATCCTTTTCTGATTTTTAGACAAATGATCAGGACACTTGGTATTTTTGAGAAAGAATACAATATCAGTATAGTATGGTTGCCTTTCTATGCTAGTAATGGCTTGGTCATATATTTCTATCTGATTTAGCTGTACTAAATCTAGGTTCTCTTTTTTCATGAGCTTTGCCAAGCCTTGTCCTCTTATTAACTTGGTGATATTGATCTCAAGGTTGAATTCTTGAATTTTGGTGATCCACTTACACCTCTTACCAGTTACCTCTGACTGTGTAAGGATATCCTTTACTGCTGAATGAGGAACATAGGCTTGTACCTTAGCACAAACCAAGTAGGTCCTGAAAGATTTCATAGCCTTTACCAATGCATAATCCTATTTCTCCATTATTTCATAGTTAAGCTCTGCAGCTTGCAAGGACTTACTATAAAAAGCTATGGGATGTTCAAATCCTTGTTCATCCTTTTGAAGTAGAATATCAACAATTGTATGGAATGATGCAAATGAAAACAAAGAGAAAGGCTTAGTATAATCTAGAGATTTCAAAATTGGAGCCTCCTATACTACTTTCTTTACCTTTTCAAATGCCTGTTGAGCTTCTTCATTCCAAACAAATTTGGCATCCTTTTTTAATAACTTGACAATGGGTTTAACAATTTCTGCAAAATTTACTATGAATCTTTGGACAAAGTTAATCTTTCCTAAGAAAGATTGCACACCTTTTAATTTATTTGGAGCAATCACCTTTTGAATTGCCTCCACTTTCTCAGGGTCTATTCTTACCCCTTCCCTAGACACTATATGTCCCAACAACTTCCCCTCTTTGACTGCAAAATGACACTTCTTGGGATTTAGTGAGACACCATATCTCAATGCTTTGTTAAAAATCTTACCCAAGTGATCACAGTGATCAATATCCCTTTTGGAATATGCAGTTAAGTCATCTTGATAAATAAATATGAATAGATCAATGAATTCTTTGAAAGCAACATCCATAGCCCTCTAAAAAGTTGCCCCTGCATTTATTAATCCAAAAGGCATTTTGATATACACATAAGTTCCCCATGGACAACATAGACAACAACTCACAACCAGTCACCTTATGTAACATTGCTTCCATGTTGGGTAATGAATAGTTAACTTTCAATGAAGTAATATTTAGATTCTTGAAATCCACACATAGTCTGATATCACCATTTTTCTTTCTAACTAGCACCAAATTTGATACCCAAGTCAAATGTCTGATGGGCTGGATTATCCCAGCATCCTTGAGTTTCATCAACTCTTGTTGCATCTTAGGAGCCAAAAAGGGGTTAATAGGCCTTTGTTTTTGCCTAAATGGTTTCACATCTGATTTCAATGGGATTTCATGTTGAAAAAGGTCTTCTCTATATGCTTTCAAGTCCTCATATGAACAAGAAAAGACATGTTTGTATTTTCTCAGTAATTTAATCAGATTTGTTCTTATGTGAGAATCTAAACCTTTCCCAATATAAACTATTTGAGGACTACTTTCAGATCCTAAGCTTATTTCTTCTAAATCCTCAATCTTGGCATTGCTTAACTTTGATGAATCATTTTGCTGACTTATAAACAATGCTTCAAGTTCAACCAGACCCCTAGGAATTTGATTAGAACTTAATTGGACAACTTCATTTCCACATATGTAGTCTTTTCCATCATCATGTTCCAGTAAGGAACTACAATCTATGCTTTGGTTCTCATAATGGTTTAAACATTGCATGAACCTCAAAATATCTTGATCATCCTGGAACACCTGCCAATTGTATATGTTGTCCAGAACAACTGGTCTTTTTTGACTTCTAGTATTGACACCCCATGTAAGGTCAAATCATCATTTTTTAAAGCAAAATTTGCTAAAAAATCATCCATAATATTTTTTGACCTTTCTAACTAACTTATATCAAAGGCATCAAACATTTCAAGTTGATCCCAAATAGCATACTTGTACATTTTCAATCTGTCATTTTTTATAGCATATTTGGATCTGACTTGTGCTATGACCAACTCAGAATCACCATAAACCTTTAAACATTTTATACCATGTTTGATAGCAATTTCAAGTCCTAAGAATAAAGCCTCATACTCTGCAGTATTGTTTGTACATTAGAAGGCTAACAAAAATGAGTACTTAAAAGTTGTACCTGATGGAGATATCAACAATACTCCTACCCCTGATCCTTCTTTAGAGCAAGCACCATCAAAGTACATTTTCCATAATCCATCTTCCTACATGATTAATTATCTATTCAAAGGGTCAGCCTCTTGATCTTGACAATAAAGTTCATTTTTTTGCATCTTGAAATTTTCCATGTCTATATCAATGCAACAGTTAACATTAGTGTCTTCAAATCTTTCTATCATGTGGGGAGTTCTACTCTCCCTTAAGACCTTAACATTTTCTCCAGCAATTTTGAAAGTGGCATGTGATAAATCATTTTGTATACTACCTCCCATTTGAGCACTCCATTTTCTTGATAGAAACATGTCATAATGCGGTGGTATGTCAACCACAAGAACATTCATAGTCATTACTACATCAGGGCATACTGCTAGTCTATAAGGCATAGCCTCAATGGTACCAATTACAGGGACCTCTCTAGAGTCCATAGCTCTGCATCTCCCATAAGGAGTATCAACTTGTAACCCCATTGCCCTCATGATTTCAACTGGCATAACTGTATTAGAGGCTCCTGAATCAATCATGCAATTTTTTAGCATCTTATCATTAATTATCAATGA
>MU227838.1:2423521-2452792 GCA_018584345.1 Thuja plicata | reverse complement strand
AATTTAATTAAATAAATAGAAGAATATAACGATTATAGTCAATTAATAAAATTAACCATAATGTTAAGGGAAAATATTAATAAAAATTAATATTAGTGTGAATGGACAATTTTAGGTGTCTACAGGGGTCAAAAGCTTTCTTACTCCTGCCATAAAACCCTCAGGATCAATATGTCTATATGATGCTGCCCCCATTCTACAGCTCTCTAACCACTTGCTGACCTTTTCCAATAGTAAAATTAAAGATCTTAAACTGCCTAGGGGTTAAGGTCCCCTTCATGTGTGGTGCAAAATGCTCATTATCTGTTAATAACAGCTACCAGATGAATTCCATGGCAGCAACTCTTGATGGCACATGGTAGGGCAAGATATGGGGTGGATGTATACATGCATATACCCTGATCATGGTAAAGTTCTCTTCAAGAAAGAATTCTCCCCAGTTATGATCTCCCTCCCATTTGTCTACATAATCACAAAGCCTCAATAGTTGTAGCACCTTGATTGGAAGCCTGGTCTTGCTGATGCCCATGCTCTGCATTATTAGATATACAATCCAGTTCTCAAATGCATAGTAGTCACAATCTTTGGATGTATAGTTTCAAATCCTAACCCAAAACTAAATGGGATTAGGCCTATCCTGAAAAATCCTCTGAGGATCCAAGTTGTTCACATCCATGATCCTGAAATTAAAATGCAAAAGGAGATGCATGAGAATGGAATAGTGGAAGAACCTAGGTTCTTTGTCCTTGGGATCCTTCATCTTCTTCTGTGTTTCTACAAAACCTTCATGCATCCTATCAATGATGTACTATACATAATCATAGCTAGTGCTAGAATGCACCTCTTGTAAGTCCAACACTATCATCAAAAATCCAACGTTTATCTTCTCAGCTCCTCCATCTATCCGTAGCACTCTACACAGGGCATAGGAGATATACTTAATATAAAAATGTAGGTCCTTGAAGCAATAGGGTGCTGTCCCAGGTATAGGAGTAAGATGGTTTGTAACCTCCTTGAGTATATTCTTCTGCAATTGTCCCCTAGAAATTCCAAGCTTTAACCTATATCTCTCTTCTTTCCTAGTAATATTAATTTTGGTGGACATGGCACTGTACAAGCCAAAGGCTTGCATAAATGAGTTTCTGTTCAGGATAAGTAGGGCAGTGCCATCATTTTTCTTAATTGTCTTGGATAGGACATCATAGTGACTAGCAAGACCTAAGAACAAGTCTACATCTATATAGACATTAGGGACAATTAACCTAGCTAGACCACAAGTCCAAGGGTTTGACATTGGACTGGCTTTATCAGAATTGTTATAGAAGTAGTTGAAAAGAGAAAAACCTGTTGATCCTGGAGTGTTAGCATCCCTAATCTCGTAGTAATCATTTGTAAGCACATTTTCATTTGCCCTTTTGTTCTGTTTAGAACCTGGCAGCAGTTTTAGGAATTCATCAGAATAATTCCTCTTCCCTTTAGCATCATCATCTATCTCGTTGCTTCTCCCACTAGTAGAAGCCACACTGACATCTCTACTCATCTTTGATTTTTTTAAATCCTCTTTTCTTTATCGATATTGAAGCAAATATTGTCTCAAAACTCACTTCTCTTCTCTGTGCACTAATCCCAGCAATTCAAAACTTGACAATCTATTGAGTACTCTACAACTTAACCAATTTCTACTTTCAGCAGATAGAAAACCTAGCACTTCTTCGCTCTGTAATTTTGAATGCAAGATAAGTTAAAAATGAGCCTTTAATCAACTCTTTATGGTAACTATTTCAAGTACACGGCTCATCATTTGAAAAATCATCAATTCTGTCTTCAATTAAGCACACTATGAAATTAATTAAAAACCTAGCCATAGTTCATGAGTGTGACAGGAAATCAAATTCATTTATGTGTATCTTCAGAAAAATGCTTCCAAAATTTGAAGGAAATGACATGCCTCTATGTGATTGGCTCTCCATTAGATATCTCAGCTACCCTTTTTACACAGTAATCAATATCCTAGATTGTCATTGGACGCCAAATCATTCATTGTTGTCATGTCATCAACTGCCACCTTTTCTAAAATTTCTTATTGAGTGACTACGCGATAATGTATTATCTCCTTGTCACTAACCCAACTCTTTTAACCCTTAAATATTTTGGAGACCAAGTGACTATGTTATTTTCTTTTCCTGGCTAACCATGGTTCATTTCTGGCGATTATGTGACTAAAGGAATCAAAGTCGATGGATGAAATACTTAACCCATAGTTTATTCAGAGACTCTATGACAGATAGTTATCTTAGTCTTTTACAGTTATCTCCAAGTTTCTGAATGTTATCTTTCTTTATGAGACCCCGCGACTAACCTTGGTCGCTCAATCGCTGATTGCGAATGTTAGTTAACAATTCTTTCAAAGACTACGCGACAACAAAGCACTTTATACTCTTAATCTCTTAATCGCCAGATGACTTCATTTTTTTAGGAGACCACGCGACTACCCTTATCCTTTTACCTTGTGGACACATGTCCCTTCTAACTATTTGTCTTTGGATCACTGAATAGACACTGACTTAGCATCTTAATCTAGCGACCACCTGACTGTCTTTCATTCCAAACTAGATGTGGTTTGTCGGGAAGTCTTGGCATCTTTCACTTAACTGTCAACCTTCTTGGAGACTACGCGACAAACATTTAACATATCAGTCAACTGCAAGCCAATTCAGAGACTACGTGACTAGTACAATCACTAAGTCTCATAAACATTTACTAACTACTGGATCATTCATGTAACACTGGGACTCATCTATGGGCCCTTTTGCTAATTGCTGACGTGTTTCTTTAATTGGAGACTTTGCAACTGAAGGGCTCCGCCAAGTCTCATAAAACATAAAGAATATTCTGTCCTTAAGAGACATCCCGACATTAGTTAATCGCTAACTCTCGAAACAAAAAGGAATATGCTGTTAGGATCAAGCGACTAGGCGACTAAGATAAAAGACACATGACTTAAGTTGTTTCAAAAAGGTAACACCAAAATAGAAACATGATGAACACTTTAGGGTTTTTCTCATTTTGGCTTAGAGCAAGACCTAGGGTTTTGAGGTTTTTCATTTTCATATGGATTTTGACCTAAAGATCCTAAAAAATTTCAAAAGGGATATTTCAAGGATGAGAGACTTTTGACCTTAGGAAGAAAAGGGCATGAGGATCACAAAATTTTAGGGAAACGGACCAGGAGCAGGAATACAACCAACATGACCCACTTAGTTTCATTTGTAATACCTACCAGTAAAGACTGAATTGGATCTTCCTTGGGAATGAAACCTTCCTCTAGGAGGCTTTATTCCTCTGTATCCTCCTCTCTGGAAAGATCCTCTAAACTGATTACCCCCACTGTTATCCACAAACTGATTATCTTCTTGTCTATTAGGGCTTTGTCCTCTACCAAATTTTCTCCTGACTCTCTAAAAACCTTTATTGTTGTTACCACCTCTTCTCCTTTGATGGAAGTCATTCCTCCTTCTAGCCTTATCCTCTGCTCTCAAGGCTAACTGGAAAAACTTGTGCATACTATCAGGAGCCATCATGCTAATCTCATCTTGTATCCCTTGTCTCAACCCATTGAGATACCTTGCCACCTTCTCCATTTCTTCTTCTTGTCTTCTAGCCCTTAGGCTCAATTTTTAGAACTCCTCCATGTAAGCACTTACTGCCATCTCCTTTTGTCTCAAATTCTACAACTTTTGATACATCTATATCTCATAGTCAGTAGGCAAGAATTGTGCCCTCAGTCTGATCTTCATCCTCTCCCAAGAAACAATCTTCTTCTTTCCACTAGTTACCCTATCATCCTGCATCATGTTCCACCACACCAATGCAAATCCTTTGAGTCTAGCCTTAGCATAGCTGACCTTCTTCTCCTCTGAGACTTCCTTGTAATCAAACTGATTGTCAATGGCTTCAAGGCAATCCAACAACTCTTCTCCATTCAAACTTCCACATTAATATGGTATGTGTTCCATACTATCATTGTTAAGGGACTTAAAGGAATTTAAGAATATCTTTTGTTCTTTTTCCATCTCAGGTTCTTTACCTTTGTTGGATGACTCTTCTGACTGACTTTCATCATCTCCATCACTCTCATCTCCCCATTCAGTGATCTTCTTTTTTCTCTTGGTCTCGGACACACTAGCCTTCTCCAAGAGGCCCTGAACCAATTCAACTATGGAATCCCTACTCATTTCCTTAGGAATCATGTTGTCTACCTCTTGACTCTCTTCCACTTTAGACATACACAACCTTCAAGAAAATCTGGCGCTGATACCACTCTAATGCAGAGGGTTTAGGACTCTAGTGTCTTCCTTCCTCACTTTGATTATTTCTCAATCCTAACCATCCAATGGTTACTTCTTTTTGGATTCTCCTCCAACTAGGATCTCCAAGACCCTCACTATCAACTTCTCCTCCAAGGTATAGTTAATCTTTGGAAGATGCCAAAGTTTCTAGGCTGAACTAGTCCAACTAGTTACTCAAATGCCCAGTATTATTCACTAGATTTCCTCCTAGAATTCAAAATCCCTACTTAGGATATTCCCATACATCCACTTAGGCTCTTATCTATCTTCTTGACCCATCAAAGGTCATTCTAAAACCTTTCCCACACTTCTAGACCCATTACCAATCCGATTGGTCTCAATTTTACTAGGAGGCCTAATTGCTCAATTCTTAGTAGGTCTAAATTCATTGTTTTTGGGATAATTCTCCCAAAATCTCCAAATGACTCCACAAAAGACCTTGAAAATATTCAAGGTATCAATTAACACTATCAGAATCCAAATTCCTAACTTCTGGATGCACCCACAACTCTAGTTTCTTGCAGGCCCTAGTTTTTAGCCTATTATTTAGGCCTATGGACCAGTCAGCATAAACAATTGTCAAAATGACCTCCAAACTTTGATTCACCTCCTTCCACATTTGAATCATTTTAGGAGACTATCTAGGGCATCTAAAAATTCCACTAAGGCTTTTCCCAAAGTTCATGGGTGCTCAAACCAGTTCTTTCTTCACCCTGTCCTGGCTCACTTGGATTCACCAGTCAGCCATAAGGCTTCCTATTTGGCCTAGGAAGTCCATTGAAATTACAAGAATGAAAGAAAAAACCCTATCTACAGATGATAACCCTACTTCCCCCATGGTTTTAGTTAATTCCACCAGTGGGTTCTTAGGTTAGAGCCACTTCTAACTAAACAACATTGTAATGTCACTGATAGACTAGTGAACTACAAAATCCTCTAACTTTACACTACAAGAACTTGAAAGAAAAATATCTATTGCATATGAAAGCTATTTGAAAAGACTATACCCCATGGGGTTTGATCTACTCTACCAATCCGTACACAGCCATACAGTAGCAAGGAAACAATGTAGATTACAAGAATGCAGTTACAAACATCCGTACAGAGGTCTCAAAAATAAATGTTGCAATCCAAAATTCCATTAACCATCTCAAATAATAGAATCCATGCTCATATACTGATCATGGGCAGTTACAATTGATCTAACTACATTTTTTCCATTTCTTGCAAAATTTGCTCGAGCAACTTTTTGCATTATGAGCATTTTGACTCATTTTCTCAACTTGATGGGTGAGTTTGAATTCCATGACCCTAGGTAGGATATGTAGGGTCCTAAAACACACCTCAAACTCAAATTACACTAAAATATCAACTTTTCACTATTTAAAGCCAAAATGACCCTAAATCACCTAATGAGCACTATGGCTCTTACAAACATGAAGTTGACTAACATTGCATCCAACCCATTGGACCTTATTCCAAAACACACACTAATAGCTAATCCAACCCTAAAGCACACCAAAACATCAAATAGGGAGGTGCCCTACACCAATACTTTACATTAGTGGTTTTAGATTTTTCTATAATGACATTATTCTCTTCTATCTGAATATTCACAGTAGGTTCTTCCCTCCTAGATTTCTTATTTTCCACTTTAGGGGAAGAAGAAATTTCTTCTGGCTCTTTAGCCTTTTCTACATGTACATCCTTTTGTTCATTAGCTTTGTTTACTATTTTGACCTTAGTTTTATTTACATTTTCCCTAGGTCCATGTTTTTTAGGTACATATTTGCCATCTATTTTGTTTTCTTTTATGAAGATGCCTGATGGTTGACTACCAACAATACCCACCACTCTGTTTCTTAGGTGATAATTGTTTCTATCTTTGCTTACCAAATCAGCAGTGATTCTAGCTTTTTCCTCATCAAGGATTTTCTCACTATTGGGGATTCCTAACTATTTTGGGCATAACATCTTATGTGGTCATCCCTTTCTTCTTCTTCACTGTCTGACAAGATTTTTTACTGGTGAATTTCTATTCTTCCTTGCAAGCCATATGTGTCACGATTTTCAATTTCTTCATCAAAATCCATATCATGACATGAATATGCATTATTCATACTATAATCACATGAATCATCTTCATCCTTTTTTTGCTCCTTATTTGCTTTTCAATCTAAGGAAATAATGCAAAAATTAGGATTGTGTGGTGCCTGACAGGCTTAACACCAAAAGTCATCATTGCACATGTGAATATAATTTTTTTGTAATGGATAGGGAGTCCTATTCTCAGGTTTGACATTCCTTAATGGAGAAATAGGCTTACCATCTTTAAATTGGGTACCATAGGGGTAATTTTGCATCCTATTTTGTGGGTTGTAATTATTATTGTAGGATGGCTTGCTATTACGTGGAGCCTTGTACTCTCTATATTTAGGTTCCTTTTGATTACTCCTATTAGAGTGTGGATCCTCTCTTTTATCCAATTTCCCTGATATCTTCATATTCATTTCTATGTTCACTGCTATTTTATAGGCTTCTGTTAAAGTTCTAGGATTTTTATCTCAATGTGTTGCCCCATTTTTGTTCTGCACATTTTTTAGAGAAAAATGTATGTTTAGTGTGTAGTAATGGTCTTGAAATTTTTTTGAAAGTCATGAGCCTAAGTCTAGTTTTTCCCTTTAGGATAGGGAAACCTTTATCAAATTTTCCCAAATTACCTTCTCCTTTGTAAGTCGGGGGGTTGTTATCCAGGATCATGTCATATTGGGTAGGTTAAGCTCCCAAATCCGATAAAGGTCATGATTTAGAGGTTTCTAACATTGATCTTATGTGATTTTGGAAATATTTAGCTTTGATAATTCATTTTCTCTCATCGAAAGAAAATTGGTTTCAGGCTTCTCCCTGGTGGATAATCACCTACAGAGTGCCTTTTCTACAGTCAATAATTTTTAAAGTCTCAATGGTTAGTGGAAGTAGCAGATAGATAATTGAGGCTAGAAAGACTATTGCATTCAAAATGAATCCCTACGAGCCAAAAGAATGATCAAATGATAAGGAATCAGAGACCAAAGCTCATCGGCAGAAAAGCAGAAAGTAGCTTCTCTACTACTCTAATAGGTCAGTTTTGACCCATTAGATGTATTTTTTGCCAGATTGTTATATGCGAGGTTTATGAAGAAAAATCAACCTGTGAGGGGACTTAAGATATAGAGAAAGAAAATAAAATTGTCACACATCATTTTAGCATTGCAACAGGATAATATTCCTCCTCGGAGGATTTCTGAGTAGGGAGCACTCGAAAAACATTTCCCCGCCCAAAGGGGAAGCAGAAAAGTAATTATCCACTATCTCTAGAAATTTACCATTACAGTTATCTAAAGTGAAAAGATGTTTCTTAACAGCCCGTAGAGGTAAAGTAATTAATTCAAATAAATCCATTTTGCTTCATAACAGACTTTTTCATAAATGCTTAAGTCTTTTCATTCGAGTGGCATGAGAAGTTAGCCATTAACGGGAAAAAGTTAGAAGTTATAAAATCAGTGAAGTATTGCAAACATGAACTACCATCTAATTTGAAATCCTAGAGATAATTGTCTCTTGCTTTCACATTCCTGAGATAGATTCCTAGTTCCTGATTCAAATCAATCAAAGCATGGATACCAAATTTATGGGATTCGATGGAATGAATGACATCACTTCTGACTGGCACAAAATCACAGAAACCTCTATGAGATTCTTCGATATGCAGAGCTTTCATAGCAGGCTGAATGCTGAAAGGATACACCCCATTATAGAGAAACTAAAGGAGAGCAAATTATTCGAAGCCCCTGATTTACCTATTGAAATTCAAGCTCCCGAGCTTGTTCAAGAATGCATAGCTCACTATAATCCAGACACTAAGAAAATTTTATTTCCTGATGACGCGGTGCTACTCTCTATTAACTGAGACTCCATCCAGAACTCCGTTCATATTCTAGAGCAAGCTAAATACTCAAAGATGACATTCAACTGAGTAGTTAGTATGGAGCAAAGAAGACTGTATGAAAGAAGGAGGTAATCAAGACATGCTTCCAGAAGTCGAGGAGTGCCAAGGGAAAGTTTCCCAAAACACTATATGACACGAACCTGAAGCCAGAAATTATAGATATCTTGGTATTGCTTCACAGGATTAGAGGTGAGAGTGATGCACTTAATTTCATTGAACAACATTTCTTCTTGGTTCATGTGATTTTCTCTCAACATAATTTCATTGATTAGGCTCACATGGTAAGTGAAAACCTCTCAAATTCCCTAAAACGAGCTAACCATCAGAACGAGTTCTATATGTCCTTGGTTTTACTATATATCTTAGCTACAATTCAACTTTGGCCAGGACTTCCTAGGCTAGAAGAATTCCTAGATGATGTTAAGAGTTATGATTTCTCCCCCTGTTTGCAATTACATAACAATTATACTGAATATCTCAAAGTTAATGATGCATTCACAATGAGACTATGCAGGGAGTTACAAGGTTGCCCAAAAAGGATATTGTCTTTGGAAGCCATGGTATTTATCAGCCAATTTGGAGCTTATTTTATCCAATTTGTGAATTTCTCATACGTTCATATTGTAGGATTCGATGATTTTCCTTTGAAGCTTCCCAGGTACCCCGAAGACATGATCGTGCTGGTTGAGGTGATGAGGCAAGAAGTTCAAGTGAACCTAATCTATGTAGGTGACCAGAAGAAAGGATATGATTTCCCAATGACCATTGGAGCCTATAGTTGTGTATCTTGTTCTGATGAAAAGAATGTTTTGAAAGCATTCTCAAAGAAGTTTCAACTGGAAACATATGATGTGTTGAGGCCGCAGTATGATCCTGTGAAATATGCTCGAGATTACTTGCAAATGGGTCACACTATTCATAACATCGGTGATATAGAGGACTATTGGTCCATCTACAAAGATGATCTAGAAAGAAGAAATCGATTCTATGCAAGATTATCTTTTGAACAAATCAAAAGGTTCAAAGTTAAGATTGTAGTTGAAGGTATAGAAGATGATGGCCAACATATGTATGAAGATACATACATAGAGAAGATTAATCCCCTTCCTATAAGATCTGAACCCATGCTAGGTCAAGCCATTGATGAATTGCAGACCTTGATGAGTGGGATCAACAAAAGGACATAGCAGTGGATTGAATAGACAACGGGCATAAGGAAAAGGTCAGAAAGAAATCCTTCATCTCGACCAACTCTTGCAAAAGTGACCGGGAGTACTCCTGCATCATCTTTAGTGACTATCCTGACCGTAGCTAAGGAGCTAGCTCAACTAGTAGGTGGAGGTGATGATCCTCATGAAAAAATGATTCCATTGGACAAGACATGCAGAGATGGCTCAGCTCCTATCATTGGTTCCATAGAAGAAGAGGTTTCTATAGACCCAGTCAAGTCTATGAATGAGCCTACTAAAAGTGTAGAAATAGACAAACTAGTTAAAGCTATCACTTTGGACACACAAGGTGAAACCTCGATTCACGATACTCCAAGGAAAGGGTCCCCTATTATAGTGGAAGTGGGTGAAGATAGTTCTAGTACTACAGCCACAAAATTAGATGAGGAGGCTGGAAATAAATAGAAGGTTTCTCAAGTAATTAAATTAGTTTCCTCCTCTCCTACCTCGATGAATCCATTTGCTTCTAGACCTAAATCTACTACTCTGGTCATCAGGAAGTTATTCATAGAAGAATTGATCTCTGCCACCAAAGTCACTAGCGCGAAGTCTTGGATAGAGAACACTTTAGAGCGCAAGAGGAAGAGGATAGAAGAAGGAGATCCCAACAAGGATACTCTTTCATGGGTTTTACAATCCAGTGCCACCATGATAAAGGTGAAGAAAGAAAATACACTATCTACATTAGGCCGGGACCCAAAAACAAGGCACTTCACTATGGAGGTAGCGAAGCCCACAATAGAAGGTAGGATTGAGGATTTGACCACCTCTGATTTTGACCTATAGTAATTTGATATGGGATTGGCTCGCCATGATACTAAGGTGGATTGGGGGAAGTCCACAACTATGTAATTGAAGAAGAGCTTGAGGAGCTCAAGACTGCTAAAGTCCATCTTAAAGCAGAAGTCACTGAACTAACTAACTTTATTAGATAGTTAGTTACCCTAGTTTTGAGCATTCCTAGTGCCCAAACCACTTTTGACCCCAATGCTGCAGAAAATCAAGCTATCATAGCCAAGTTGCAAGAAGATAGACACTTTGGGAAGATTGGTAAAAGATGGATCAAGAGGCTCTAATCTTAAGGGCTGGTAGTTATTGAGTAGCTGGGTGATACTCT
Organism: Thuja plicata; assembly: GCA_018584345.1. NCBI lineage: Eukaryota > Viridiplantae > Streptophyta > Pinopsida > Cupressales > Cupressaceae > Thuja > Thuja plicata. The sequence goes on along the minus strand of MU227838.1, from coordinate 2,442,109 downwards.
CCTAAAGTTGGAGAAGGAGAGAAACAACAGCGACAAGAATTTGCAGACTCTCACATCGGAGAGAGTGAAGTGTCAAGAATGCATATTAATGCTGCATGTAGTAGTTAAAATGAAGACTAGGGAGGCAATAAAGGCCAAGATCTTGTAGAAAGGAGATGAGCCTTTGATTGAATGGCTTCAAAGCCTGGAATTTAAGACTGAGATGATCATCCAAGCCGAAGGAGGGTTGAAATAGACAGACATCAAAATAAAAGAGGAATAGAATAAACATTTTAAACTCCTGCAGGGTCTTCACACAGAGTCATAGACAAGTGGTAAAGGAAAAAAAATGATCAGAGTGACCAATATGCAGAAATCCTTCTCTGATTATGTGGATAAGCTGGCGGAACAGTCTTCCTCTCACTTGGATAAGGTGCCAAAACTCCACTAGTTGAGTGGATGCATCTATAAAGCCATGGAAGAGCTGAAAGATTGGGTAGATGCGGTTAAGAGCTAGCCAAATATTATTCCCGATGGCTTATCACATGTACCAATGTCCATATCAATAGACATGAAGAGCTAATTCTGTTCATCACAGCTGTCACTGCCTATAGGGAAAAAATAGATAAGGGGAAGTAAACAAAAGCATATATATTCCCTCTTATACTAAATTTTGATAGAGATTTTAATGGATAAATGTTTTTTTATCATTTCTAGTTAGGGAAGTTGAACCATTTTGGTTACTCCTTTTTGTAACGGTCAAACTCTAAAAATCTATATGTACTATTTTGAAAATCGATACAAAGGTCGGCTAAATATTGGTGTGAAGAACTTCATTTTTGCTGAGTCAAAATCATTTATGTCTGAATGCCAATGTTTTAACTGTTCCATTACATTTATCTTTCTATTGATTTGACTATTTCTTTAAATTGGATTTACGGTTCAAGATTAAACTGAGGTTCTATATTATGATTTGATACAGTTAATTAAGGGTAAATCTGGGTGTCACCCATAGATTATGAGAAATGTTCTTATGAAGTAGACTGATTCATCATCGTTAAGTTATCATTGATCTTTTAGTTTAGTGTTTGCATCTTCATTATCAATTCTTGCATTACTAATTTTAGGATCTTATATGATTTATAAAGTCTTGAAATTTGGCTAGATAGAAAGCTAAACCTATCTGCCTGAACTAGTTCATGTCTAAGCCTAGTTTGAATTACCTCTTCTGTTCTCAGGTTAAGAACACACCCCTATTAAATTAGGAAAGAAAAAAATTCATTGAAGATTAATCACTTAAGGGAGCTGTACCTTCAAATTCAGAGGGAAATTAGTTATTCAGTTACATTTCCCAACTGTTGTATTCAATTGTTTCTTTAATATTTGGGTATTTTAGAGTTAAAGTGAAAAAGAACAATCTATTTACCAACATATTTTTGGTGACTCTGCTGGGGAGAAAAATATTCTCTAGGAAAGAAGCAATATCATGAGGAATGATATTACTTCCTCATGAAAATTTGATTCCTGTGTTGCAAACAAACCTTGAATTCCAAGATGATCAAGAGGATATCATTTCCTCACTGAATGCTTTTGTTTGGAGACATAGAAGAAATACTAAGAATTATAGGAATGCTAGTCAAGTGATTGAACAAAAGGAAGTGAGAGCAGAAGCACTTGAACAAGCCATTCAAAGGAGGAATTTACAAAGAGCACAATGTCAGGAAGAGCATGAGGCTAGATTGCCAAATTAGTGGAAATATGGGAGCCTAAAAGATTTCTTAGGAGTATAAGGAAAGAAGGTGGTATAGACATAGTCTTTGAGAGACTTGCAGAGATTGATTTTTCCCTGCTTGAAGTACCTCGTCAAAGGGATGGAAGCACTAAGAGAAAAAGTAGACCTCCTTCACCCTCCAAGCAATCATCCCTTTTGTCTACTACCTATCAAGTGCTAACCTTACATAGAGTGGTTGCCCATCCTATTGTAAACCTAACACCTTATCTACCTCAGGTAGTTATGGAAGTTCCTTTGGCCACTGTAGTTGGTCATCTACAGTTAGCAACATATAACCCACTTCCCTCAAGGTCAAGGAAGAATTTTCTCAAATTCTCTGGAGATGGGATAGTATCTATAGATGAACACATTGCTGCTTTCTTTGCAGCCATTAATATATTAGTAGTATGAGAAGAAGATGTTGCTGTCAGATTATTTGTTGAGACCCTTGTTGAGGGTGCAACAGATTGGTTTCACTATTTTCCTGTCTCTTCTGTTATAGATTGGGCTTCCATGAGAACATCTTTTGAAAGAAGGTTTAAGACTGCTGAAGATGAGCATGCTCTATTAACACAATTGACTTCTATAAAAAAAGAGCCTTCAATAAGCATGAGAGATTTTTTTTCTAAATTTAGAAAGCTATTTAAACGTATCCTAGCAGCTAATCATCCTACTGTAGGTAATTTGAAAACATTTTTTATAAGTGATATGCCTCCTGATATCAACTATGATTTAAGAAGGACGAATCCAACCAATTTGGATCTTTCCTAGAGGACTAATGTAGAGTTAGAGGATCACATGATCTTGATAGGGAAGTGGAAACAAGAGATACAAACTCAGGCCAGTACTAGAAACACCATTTCATCAGATGAGATGATCCTAAAATTGTCTAATGAGTTCATTGCTTTCAAAAGACAACTTCCCAGATTTAACAATCCTTACCAAAGGAATTTTCAAGATCAGCCTGGAAGAAACAGTGATATGAGTAATAATAATGGAAAAACATTACAATTGACTGCTCCTCCATAAAGGTTAGCCATAGAAGCTCCTCCCAAAAGGGGAAACATGGGTACTTTTCACCTAACAATAGATCATGAGGAAGAAAGATGCCCCAATGTAGCTTGTGCTTGACAGATGCATCAAACAGATGAATGGAATGCTGGAGTATCTGGAGTTGAATTCGATTCGTGCTCACATGGCAACTCTGAAAACTTATTTTTGAGTACGTATTAGATTTAGAACAAGATGCGGCATGTTATGCTACTATAGATGGGACATCTTATGCAGTATTAACCCAAAATTAGAAAGATAAAGCCCCTGTTTCCGCACCTCCACCAAGAGGTAACAAGGCATCCACTTCTTTCTCTAAAGATGTCAACCAAGGAGTGAAAACTTTGCAACCAGGTAAGGAACAAGATTCTTTTGACATTATTCAATTCTGTAAAGATTTGATAATTTAGATCTCTCCCATAGATTATCTTAAATCTAATCCTATAGAGTTGCAAAAATTAGTGGACTTTTGTAAACGAGGGACCCAAGATTTAAATAAAAATTTTATAGCTTCAGTAAAAGAAGAGTCTATTTTGGCGGGTCTATTTGAACAAGGAGAGTCATCAATTTTGGCTACTTCCCTTGGGTGAAAGCCTGACCCCTTCTATGTGTTTTTGTTTATAAATGGTTGCAAGTTGAGTAGTCACATAATAGACTCTGGTGCCTTAGACAATGTGATGCCATCAACTATAGCTAAGGCTTTAGGTATCACTCTCACCAAATCCCATGGTAGATTCTACTCTATGGATGCTAAAGAGGTCCCTTTGATTGGGCAAATCAAAGATGCCCAAGTGGATTTAGTAGCACACCTCATGAAGAGAATGTTGTTAACTATATTGGTTGCTGATATACCTGCTAGTTATAGTTTTTTGTTAAGAAAGAGTTTTTGTAGGGATCTAGGAGGAGAAATAAAGCTGAATTGGTCTCAAGCTTTGATTCCAGTAGGTAACAAAAAGATAAAATTGGTTCCTAAAGAGAAAGAAAACTTCATAGTACTAAAATATGATGACCCTAATGCCCAAATTATTTACCGAGAATTAGAGTTTGGTAACTACATGTTATTCATAGATAATCATGATGAGGAAGCCAAATGTGGAGAAGTGAAAAATCAGCCTTCCACTAAAGAAACATCACCACAAATTTGGACTCTTAAGTTCAATGGTAGCTATGCATCATCAAGAAATAGTGCAGGCATAGTCTTAATATCACGAGATGGAGAATGTGAGCCTATGGCTTACAAATTGGAGTTCGGGAACACCAATAACACGATGGAGTATGAGGCCCTACTTCTAGAAATTATTGCTGCGAAAGAGAGAGGTGTGGAAATTCTAAGAGCTCAAGGTGATGCTGAGTTAATTGTGCACCAAGTTAAAAACCAATACTCTATGAAGAATCATAGATTAAAAAACTATAGGAACAGGGTATAGGACAAGATTGAGGCCTTAGAAACATTCTTTATTGAATATGTGCCAAGAGAGTTTAATTCTAAGGAACACTCCTTAGCAATCTCAGCATCATTGCTCCTCCCCCATCCAGATTTCAAGAATAAGAAATATCAAATAGAGGTGGTGTATAGACCGTCTGTATCTGAAAATGTGGAAGACTGGTAGGTGTTTGAAGATGATCAAAATATCCTTCTCTTTTTAGAGAGTGAAAGTGACTTTCATAAGAATTCTCCTAGTAGTCATAAAATAGATTGTCAGAGGAAAGATAAGTCGGGTATCATTCAATTGAAAGGTAATATTATCCCTCCTCATTTGGTTACACTCAAAAAAAATTTCAATAGGCATGCTACCTTTGTTAAAAAGAAGAGGATCGAGAGGGGTCCTACCACTGGCGAATATGAAGGAATAAACATTGGAAGTGAGAAAGACCCTAAGATGATCAGTATTGGGAAATGTTGTACTAAGGAAGAAAGAGAAGAAGGCAGAAAATTTTTCCTAGAATACCAAGATGTCTTCGCATGGAGTTATGAAGATTTAAAAAGCTTCATGGGTGGAAAATTCTAACATTAGATTCCTCTAAAACCTGACACTGTTCCATTCATAAAAAAATAAAGGAATTATAATCCCAAGTTTTCTGATGCGATATTTAGGGAAGTTGATAAAATGTTGAAGGCTAAGATCATATATCCTATCCATCATTCAACCTAGGTAGCAAATATAGTGCCTATGAGGAAGAAAAATGGAGAAATAAGAATCTGCATGGACTTTAGAAACCTTAATCAGTCTTCCTTGAAAGATAATTATGCTCTTCCCAACATGGGTCACTTATTGCAGACTATGGTAGGAGATGAGATGATGTCCATGTTGGACGGCTTCTCAGGGTACAACAAGATAGAGGTGGAAAAAGTGGAGCAACACAAGAAAACCTTCACTACTCCATGGGGTACTTTTGCTTACCATAGAATTCCATTTGGGTTAATCAATGCTAGGGATACCTTTCAGAGAGGTATGGATTCTTTCCTTTAGTGATATGAAAAATAAAATAATTGGTATGTATCTAGATGATCTTACGGTGTTTTCTAGAAAAAGAATAGATCACATAAATGAATTGAGGAGAGTGTTGCAGAGGTGTAGAGAGGATGGGATTTCTTTAAATCCCAAGAAGTTAGTCTTCTGTGTGACTAAAGGGAAATGACTAGGACACATTTTTTCTCAAGAAGGTATAAGAATAAATCCATAAAGGGTTAGGGAAATCTAGCAACTGAGCTTACCCATAAACAAGACTGGAGTAAAATCATTCTTTGGTCAGGTAAATTTTCTCAGAAGGTTTGTCCCAGATTTTTCAGAAATTACTAAATTTATAGTGGATATGATGAAAGGGAATGTGAATTTTCAATGGAATGTTCCTCACAAACAAGCCTTCAAAAATATTAAGAACGCCATAGCCAATGCCCAAATATTGTGTCACCCAAATTACAAGGAAGATTTCATAATTTATTGTTACTCCTCTGAGCATACTTTGTCAGCTATTCTCATGCAAGAAAATGAGGAAGGGGTTCAAGCCCCTATCAACTTTATGAGAAAACCTCTAAAAGATCATGAGTTGAAATACTCCTAGACTAAGAAACATGCTTTCTCCGTAGTAAAGGCTTTAAAGAATCTCAGATTCTATATTTTACACTCTTACTCCATTGTATATTTGCCTGAAATTGCAGTAAAAAGTGTATTAACTCAACAAGATGTGGGATATAATAAGAGAGGAGCATGGGTGGCTAAGACATATGAATATGACATAGAAATTAAACCCACCAAGTTGGTGAGAGGAAATGCATTGTGTAAAGAAATAGCAGAAAATCAAGTGGGTGAGGATCCTGAAGTGACGCAATTAGTTTTGGCAGTAAGTATGCAAGACCCTTGGTTCAAAAAAATTATATATTTTTTGGTGTATGGTGAGTGCCCCAAAGGGTTGACCCCAAAGAACAGGAGAGATTTAAAACTGAAGGCCTCTAAATATGTTATTTGGGAAGATAGGTTGTATAAAAGGTTGATAGATGAGACCTTCCTCTGGTGTGTAAACAAACAACAACAAGAAATTTTTTTGAAGGTGTTCCATGATGAAGCTTGTGGAGGACACTTCTCTTCATTAGCGAATGCATTCAAGATATTGAGACAGTGCTATTATTGGCCGGGAATTTTCAAAGACACATACCATTGAGTAGAAAGATGTGAGAAGTGCAAAATGTTTACTGGAAAGCCACAGTTAGCAGCTCTTCCCCTTAGACCAATGATCATTGAAGGTCCCTTCCAACAGTGGGGCCTTGATTTTATTGGCCCTATAAATCCCACATCTAGTGCGGGTCATACCTATATAATCATTGCAATAGACTACTTCACAAAATGGGTGGAGGAGAAAGCAACTAAGAGAACTACATCTGAAGTAGTAAGTGAATTTATTAAAGAAAACATCCTAGTAAGGTTTGGTGTACCTATCAAGAAGGTAATGGATAACGCCACATATTTATCTTCTTGGGAAATTACTAAATTTTTTTACAAGTATGGAATTATGGCCAGTCACTCGTCTGACTATTTCCCACAAGGAAATGGTCAAGCTGAATTCAACAACAAGAACTTGGTAAACATTATGAAGAAAATTGTGAGAGATAATTAGAGAACCTGGCATAAGAAAATACATGAAGCACTATGGGTGGATAGGGTGACCTCCAAAAGAGATATTGGAGTTTCCCCCTTTGAGCTAGTCTATGGAATTGAGGCCAGTCTTCCATTGCCGTTGGAATTGGCAACTTGCAAATTAAGGACAACAATAGAAGATGGCATATATGAATATGGTTTAGAAATGAGGATCCTATATTTAAACAAGCTTGAAGAGGAAAGAGAGAAGATGGTAGATCACATCACACAAGATCAAATGCATGTGAAGAATTTGTTTGACAAAAGGAGCAGGCCTCAAAAATTTATGGAAGGAGATATGGTACTGCTATGGGACAAACACAAGGCACCGAAAGGTATGCATGGAAAATTTGAGACACTATAGAAAGGACCTTTCAAGATCCATCAGGAATTTGAGAAGAATTATTTTAAGTTGACTTATCTAGATGGCGAGGCACTTCCCTTGATATACAATGGTCAAGACTTGAAACTATACCAGATCTGAATCTAAAATAGGTAACCCCTGTATTGTACCATAGTTACATTTAGTTCCTATTTTTGTTTTCCTTAGTTAGGTTTTATTTCCTTGTTTCCTTTTTGTGTTTTTCCTTAGTTTTTTTGTGAACCACCTTTTATTGAGCTTTGCAAAACTAGAGACTTGAGTTCCTTACTTGAACATGTGAATGTCCAAGTCCCCAGATAGAGCCAGCTATTGCCCCATTTTTGTTCTGCATATCTTTAGAGACAAATAGATGTTTAGTGTGTATTAATGTTCTTGAAAACATTGTGCAAGTCATGAATTTAAGTCTAGTTTTTCCCTTTAGGCTAGGGAAACCTTTATTGGATTTTCCCAAATTACCTTCTCCTTTGTAAGATGGGGGGTTGTTATCTGAGATCATGTCATATTGGGTAGGTTAAGCTCCCAAATCCGATAAAGGTCATGATTTAGAGGTTTCTAACATTGATCTTATGTGATTCTGGAAATATTTAGCTTTGATAATTCATTTTCTCTCATTGGAAAAAAATTGGTTTCGGGCTTCTCCCTGGTGGATAATCACCTACAGAGTGCCTTTTCCACAGTCAACAATTTTTAAAGTCTTAGCGGTCAGTGGAAGTGACAGATAGATAATTGAGGCTAGAAAGACTATTGCATTCAAAATGGATCCCTACAAGCTAGAAGAATGATCAAATGATAAGGAATTAGAGACCAAAGTTCATGGGCAAAAAAATGGAAAGTAGCTTCTCTACTACTCTAACAGGCAGGTTTTGACCCATAAGATTTATTTTCTTCCAGATTTTTATACGTGAGGTTTATGAAGAAAAATCAACCTGTGAGGGGACTTAAGGTATAGACAAAGAAAATAAAATCATCACACATCATTTTAGCATTGCAACAGGCTAATATTGCTCCTTAGTAGATTTCTGAGTAGGAGCACTCCAAAAACATTTCCCCGCCCAAAGAGGAAGCAGAAAAGTAATTATCCGCTATCTCCAGAAAGTTACCATTACAGTAATCTAAAGTGAAAAGATGTTTCTTAACGGAATATAGTCAAGGTAAAGTAATTAATTCAAATAAAGACATTTTTCTTCATAAAAGACTTTTTCATAAATGCTTAAGTCTTTTCATTTGTGTGGCGCAGGAAGTCCACCATTAATGGTAAGAAGTTAGAAGTTATAAAATAAATAAAGTGTTGTGAATAGGAACTACCATCTATTTGATGAATTGTCTGAAATGAAATCCCCAGAGATAATTGTCCCTTTCTTTCACATTCCTGAGATAGATTCCTAGTTCTTGATTCAAATCAATCAAAGCATGGCTACCAAATTTATGGGATTCGATGGAATGAATGACATCACTTCTGACTGACACAAAATCATGGACACCTCTCTAAGAATCTTTGATATGCAAATCTTTCATAGTAGGCTGAATGCTGAAAGGATACATCCCATTACAGAGAAACTGAAGGAGAGTAGATTAGTCAAAGCCGCTAGTTTCCCTATTGCAATTCAAGCTCCCAAGCTTATTCGAGAATGCATAGCTTACTATAATCTAGACACCAGGAAAATGTTGTTTCCCAATGACACAGTGCTACTCTCTATTGACTGAGACTCTGTCTAAAACTCCCTTTTTATTCTAGAGCAAGATGAATACTCAGAGATGACATACAGCCGAGCAGTTATTGAGTATGGAGCAAAGAAGACTGTGTGGAAGAAGGAGATAATGAAGACATGGTTCATGGAGTAATGAATACCTAAAGCCATAAATTGTAGATATCCTAGTACTGCTTCATAGGATAAGAGGTGAGAGCGATGCACTTAATTTTTTTGAGCACCATTTCTTCCTGGTTCAGGTGATTTTCTCTCAACATAATTTCATTGATTGGACTCACATGGTAAGTGAAAACCCCTCAAATGCCCTAAATAGAGCTAAGAATCATAATGAGTTCTATATGTCCTTGGTTTTACTATATATCTTAGCTATAATTAGAATTTGGTGAGGACTTCCTAGGCTAGAAGAATTCCCGGAAGATGTTAAGATTTTTGAGTTCTTCCCCTGTTTGCAATTACATAATAGTTATACTAAATATCTCAAAGTTAATGATTCATTCACAATGAAACTGTGTAGGGAGTTACAAGGTTTCCAAGAAAGGAGATTTTCTCTAGAAGCCATGGAATTTATCAGCTAATTTGAAGCTTATTTTATTCAATTTGTGAATTTCTCATACATTCATCTTGCAAGATTCAATGATTTTCCTTTGAAGCTGCCCAGGTACCCCAACGACATGATCGTGTTGGTTGAGGTGATGAGGAAAGAAGTTCAAGTGAACCTGATCTGTGCAGGCACCAAGAAGAAAGGATATGATTTCCCAATGACCATTGGAGCCTACAGTTGTGCATCCCAGTCTGATGCAAAGAATGTTTTGAAAGCATTCTCAAAGAAGTTTCAACTGGAAACATATGATGTTCTGAGGCCGCAGTATGATCCTATGAACTATGTTTGAGATTACTTGGAAATGGTTCACACTATTCATCACATTGATGATATAGATGACTATTGGGCCAACTGCAAAGGTGATCTAGAAAGTAGAGATCAATTCTATGCAAGATTAATTATTGAACAAATCAAAAGGTTCAAAGTTAAGATTGTAGTTGATGGTATAGAAGATGATGGCTAGCATATGTATGTTGATACATACATAGAGAATATTAATCCCCTTCCTATAAGCTCTAAATCCATGCTAGGTCAAGCCATTAATGACTTGTAGACCTTGATGGGTGGGATCTACAAAAGGACAGAGCAGTGGACTGAATGGACGGTGGGCAGAAGGAAGAGGTCAAAAAGAAAGCCTTCATCTCAACAAACTCTTGCAAAAGTGATCGAGAGTAATCCTGCATCATCTTCAGTGACTATCCTGACCGTAGCCAAGGAGATAGCTCAACCAGTAGGTGGAGGTGATGAGCCTCGTAAAAAAATGATTCCATTGGACAAGAAATGTAGAGATGACTTGACTCCTATAATTGGTTCCATAGAAGAATCAGTTTCTACAGACCCAGTCAAGTCTATGGATGAGCCTATTAAAAGTGAAAAAATAAAGAAACCAGTTAAAGATAGCATTTTGGGCACACAAGGTGACACCTCGATTCAAGATACTCCAAGGCTAGGGTCCCCTGTTATAGTGGAAGTAGGTGAAGACAGTTCTAGCACTTCAGCCACATAATCAGATGAGGAGGTTGGAAAGCAAAAAAAGGTTTCTTAAGTCATTAAATTAGTTTCCTCCTTTCATACCTTAGTGAATCCATTTTCTTCCAGACCTAAAGCTACTCCTCCGGTCATCAGGAAGTTGTTCATAGAAGAATTGGTCTCTGCCACCAAAGTCACTAGCACAGAGTTGTTCATAGAAGGAGCTCCCAACAAGGATACTCTTTCATGGGCCTTAAAATCTAGTGCCACCATGATAAAGGTGAAGAAAGAAAAGACAATGTCTACATTAGGCTGAGACCTAGAAATATGGAACTTCACTATGGAGGTAGTGAAGCCCACAAAAGAATGTAGGATTGAGGATTTGACAACCTCTGATTTTGAGCTACAGTCATATGATATGCGATTGGATCACCATGATACTAAGGTGGATTGGTGGAAGTCCACTAATATTGTAATTGAAGAAGAGCTTGAGGAGCTCAAGACTGCTAAAGTCCAACTTAAAGTAGAAGTCGCTAAACTAACTAACTTTATTAGACAGTTAGTTACCCCAGTTGCGAGCATTCCTAGTGCCCAAACCACTTTTGACCCCAATGTTGTAAAGAATCAAGCTATCATAGCCAATTTGCAAGAATACAAACACTTTGGGTAGATTGGTAAAAGATGGATCGAGAGGCTCAAATCTGAAGGGCTGGTAGTTATTGAGCAGTTGGGTGATACTCTCCTAAAGTTGGAGAAGGAGAGAAACAACATTGAAAATAATTTGCGGACTCTCACATCAGAGAGAGTGAAGTGTCAAGAATGCATAGTAATGCTACATGTAGCAGTTAAAATGAAGACTAAGGAGGAAATAAAGGCCAAGATCTTGCAGAAAGGAGATGAGGCTTTGATTGAATTGCTTCAAAGCCTGGAATTTAAGACTGAGATGATCATCCAAGCTGAAGGAGGGTTGAAACAGACAGATGTCAAAATCAAAGAGGAAGATAATAGATATTTTAAACTCCTATAGGGTCTTTACATGGAGTCACAAACAAGTGGTCAAGGAAAAGGAATGATCAGAGTGACCAACATGAAGAAATACTTCTTTGATTATGTGGATAAGCTGGCAGAACAGTCTTCCTCTCACTTGGATAAGGTGCTGAAACTCCAATAGTTGAATGGATGCATCTATAAAGCCATGGAAGAGTTGAAAGATCAGGTAGATGGGGTTAAGATCCTGGCCAAAGATCATTCCCGATGGCTAATTAGATATACCAATGTCCATATCAATAGACATGAAAAGATAATTCTATTCATCACAGCTGTCAGTGCCTATAGGGAGGAAATAGATAAGGGGAAGTAAATGGAAGCATAAATATATTCCCTCTTATACTAAATTTTGATAGAGCTTGTAACGGATAAACATTTGTTTATCATTTCTTGTTAGGGAAGTTGAACTATTTCGATTACCCCTTTTTGTAATGGTCAAACTCTAAAAATCTATATGTACTATTTTGAAAATCAATACAAATGTTGGCTAAATTTTGGTGTGAAGAACTTCATTTTTGGTGAGTCAAAATCATTTATGTCGATGCCAATGTTTTAAATGTTCCATTGCAGTTATCTTTCTGTCAATTTGAATGTTTCTTTAAATTAGATTTACGGTTCAAGATTAAACCGAGGTTCTATTTTATGATTTGATATAGTTAATTAAGGGGAAATCTGGGTGTCACCCATAGATTATGAGAAATGTTCTTATGAAGTAGATCAATTCATCATTGTTAATTTATCATTGATCTTTTAGTTTAGTGTTTTCATCTCCATTATCAGTTCCTACAGTACCAATTTTAGGATCTTATATGATTTATAAAGTCTTGAAATTTGGCTAGATAGAAAGCTAAACCTATTTGCTTGAACTAGTTCCTGTCTAGGCCTAGTTTGAATTACCTCTTCTATTCTCAGGTTAAGAACAAACCCCCATTAAATTAGGAAAGAACAAAATTCATTGAAGATTAATCACTTAAGGGAGTTGTACCTTCAAATTCAAAGGGAAATTAGTTATTCAGTTACATTTCCCAACGGTTGTATTTGATTGTTTCTTTAATATTTGGGTATTTTAGAGTTAAAGTAAAAAAGAACAATCTATTTACCAACACAGTGCATAGCCCATTTTTGAATCAAAGGCATTAAGATAGGTAGAAAGATATACCTTCTGATCCAACTTCATTTTTTGGAACAACTTATGCATAGCTCACTGAAATCTTGTATTGAAATCTATTTCTTCTTCATTTGAGTTCTTCCTTATATTATTAAATTAATTAAGAAAAAACCCTTCATTAGTCTTGTCACCATATTGATCCTTAAATAGATCAATCAGTTCATCCATTGTTCCTACAGAACCATGAGATAAGCTCCTAAACCATTCCCTAGAATCTTCTACTAGAGATTGTACAAATAATTTCATAAGAACATCTTCATGATTGATATTTAAATCATCTATAACATCAAAGAATTTTCTTAAATGTTCTTCACAAGTGACAACATTATTACCTAAAAATTTAGGAATTTTTTCTCCCATATCCTCTAGTATTACATTAGGGTAACCTGGAATTCCAAAGAAATAAAATTGCTTGTACCTTTTTGCAGGAAGGGGTCTCCTTTGAAATTTGCCAATATCTTTTGGAGAAAATAATTTTCTATGGTTGTTGAAAGAAGAAGCCATGTTCTTTGATGTTGTAGCATCTTCTGTATCAACAAAAGATATTGTAGTTGACTACAAGAAGTCAATTTTTATTTTCATTTCAATAGTTGCAGCTTCCGTTTCATCTTTTTCCAACATATTAGCCATAGTTTCTTTTTATTTTCTAATCTTTTCAAGGTCAATGGCTAATTTAGACATTTGCTCCGTCAGGTTCTTTTGAGTTTTAGGCTCCTCAACTTGTGTTTCTGCAACTTTACTTTTTTCTTTATCTTTGAAGTCTTGAGGATATAAATTTTTGTGGGTGCTGGGAATCTCCTAGTCTCTACAAGACCTCTCAATATTCTTTGCATCTTGATGTCTCAAGGTTCTTTTCCTATACTTGTCAACATCTTTCTGCTCATGTTTTTTCTTTTTATGTTCTTTTTCCCTTTTCATCTATTGAATAAGGGCTAGTTGTTTCATGAGGATTCTTTCTTCCTTTGCAAGCTCATTAGAAGGAACTTCAGAGTCTAAACTAATTGTATCTATTCCTTCTCTCTCACTAGAAGTGGAAGTGACTACATAGGTGTCTAGTCCAAGGCTTGGGGCTTCTATATACTCTGAGGCACTCTCCTCATGACTAGATTGATTAGTATTTTTCCTTCTAGTGCTATTCTCTTCACTTCTTGGAGAAGAATCATTGATGTTGCTTGGTTCTTCTTTTGTCTCCAAGATATCCTATTTTTGGAAGTAGTTGGGATCCCACTATCCAACTCAACTTTAGGATTGTTTCTCATTCTTGACCTAGTATTCATATTTGAAAATATATACTTGACTTTTCCACTGATCACAAAGATTTTACTTCTAGAGTTGCCACCCCAAACTTTGGGAAATATTGAATACTACTAGAATGACCTTAAAAATAGTGAAAGTCAACTTTAACTTGATGTGATTTCTAAATACTAGAGATTCCTTATAAGCTTCTTTTCAAGTTTTACACAAAAATCCCTAACAGAGTCGCCAATTTATTAGCACTTTTTCTTGCAGTACAACTTTTAATGTGACAATATACTTGTATACTTTGAATGCAAACTCCTATTTCATGCAAGAGAAAGGCTAATTCATGAAGGTATTAGATAACATCTAGGGAAACTATTACCTCCTCCTTCTTTTTTGAGATCCACTAACTCAGGCAGGTAATACCTATGGATGATTACTGAATGATAGTATTTTTTAAGTGGACTATCTTCTTACTAAATTTCTGAAATGCCTTTTAATGGATCAATAAATAGATGACTATGAAAATCCTGATACAGAGCTTAATGATCCAGACTATTATTTTGACAACAACAAGTAGTAATGCAATAAGGATTCTCATCCTTCTTCCTTTTTCAGTCCTTATGAACTTCAGGGAGGATAACCTATTTTGATTCTCTCTTAAAGGAATCAACAAACTAAATTGTATTCCTTAAACACAACTAATTCAATGGAATATAAATTTGAAATGTGAATGATTTGGTAAGTTAAAATACTATTTGGATGATGAAAAAATACCCATCCAACTATAAACCAGTGCCCAATCCTTGGGCTATGAGTCAATATATGGTATAAATCCATAGTAAGGTGATCAATAAAATAATTGCAACAAAGATAAAATGCCTTAAAAATTATCCTCTTTTTACTACCATATTATTAGATCCTTAAACTAATGCTAAGCTCTTTGGGGTCACTTGAAATAATTAATCCTTCCTTGAAGGAGCTCACAAATTATTGCACAACCACCTTGTGATCAGTATGTCTAAGTACCTTTCAAATAAACACACAAGAACTTTAATATAAATGAAAAGAGACAACCAAGATGCAGAAAAGAGATTGAAAAATATTTATATTAATGTCTTAAAGCTTCAAATACATTCATATAGACAAATAGTACAAAGGCCTAGACAAATTTTAGTAGTCTGCCTTGTAACTCTATTTTATTAATTTCCAACTCCCTTACAAAATGATACAAGAGATCTATATATAGGTCTAAACCATCTTAGAATCCTTAAGAAAAGGATGCAACAAGCTTTGGATGGTTTAAAAGAACTAACCCTAAAAACTAGAAAAGACAAAATATAGGAAAACACCAAGCGGTGGATGGACAAAATTGAAGAATAAGATTTGATTTGCCTTTGTCTTCTTGTGATCTTTAGTGCCTATGTCTGTTTATGTTCAGGATAGCATTTGATATTTGTAATAATATCTAGTGACCGCCAATACAGGTTAACTTACACTAGTCTTTAAGATTGCTAACCTTCATGTGCTCATAGAACATGTGCCATGTGTCCTCCTATTCTTCATCCATGATGTCCAAGTCAACTGTAACAAGATTTTTCTTCTGAGGCTTTGTCAAGATATCCCATGTTGTTACATCTTCCTCCTTTGGCCACTCAAAGCTTTGTATACTTTCCAACTAGGCCTTCTATCTTTCCCATCTGGCATTAGTTATGCTTTTTAAATCTATGATGAATTTATTATAGTCTATCTTTGCTTTAATTGGTTCATCCAGAATATTATTATATCTCTCCATGTCTAGGTCTCCTTGATTAGATTTATAAATATCTTTATTGGGTAGCACATTGTTGAACTGTGAGCTCCATAGCCCTAATGGCTTGATCTAATTATCCTCGGTTATAATGGGAGGCACAAACCTGTTGTAGCTTAGTCCAAACATGTTCAAATTTTCCTCTATTTGATTTTCTTTTCCTTTAAAGAATGACAAAGAAGCACCAATTTTCTCTATCTTTGTCCCAACCAAGGTAACTATCTCTGGAAAGTCTGACCTTAATGGTTGCATAGATGAAAATCTTTCAAAAAGTCCTGTCTTACCAGACCAAGTTGCATAGTAAGGATTCAAATTGATATAAATTATTCACTTCTATTTGAAGGCCTAGAAATTTTCCATAGGCTCCATATACCACATCAATTTTATCCTTAATGGTTTCTATTTTATGATGAAAAATTGATGTTAGTGCACCCAAAATTACACTGTTATGCTCCCTGATCTCTTGCTCTATTTCCACTGCTATCTCCCCTGTTTCCTCTGTTTGGATCTCTATATCCTGTACCTCTTTTGGCTCAGTAGGGGCAGCCTTTGGTATATCTAGTAGCTATTGAGCAAGCTCATCTATGAGCTTATCTTGCTCCTTGATCTTTATTATCCCTAACTCTCTATCCTTGACAATGTCACTAGTGTCACTAGTGAGATTCTTCAACTTTTTAGACATTTGCACTACCTTGGCCTCATTCAATTGGGAAAAGTGTGTTAGCACTTGGGAGATCTCCAAATATCCTATATTATAGTCTGACCAAATTATCTTATTGCCCTCCATCTTCTCTTGAATGTTTAACAGGGTTGGTTTTTTATCTTTTGGAGCCAAGCTCCACATTTCTAGTGCCCGAGACATGAA
This sequence comes from Thuja plicata, assembly GCA_018584345.1. Lineage (NCBI taxonomy): Eukaryota > Viridiplantae > Streptophyta > Pinopsida > Cupressales > Cupressaceae > Thuja > Thuja plicata. Next base: position 2,425,386 of record MU227838.1, on the reverse strand, counting down.
GTTGTATCCAAACCCTCCAATCATGTCCCCAAACTGTGTCTCTGATGATATTTTCACATCAGGTTGTTTTCTTATTTAATCAATGATAAAGGCTGAGGCCAAATCCCAACCTTCCACTAGTAACATTCCTTTGGCCTTGACCAATTGCCTTGCCTACTCTGGTGTAATCTGCTCTAATTTAGGATCATAGTCCTACAGTGTTTGTAGAGCCTCTTGGGTCACTGGGTCACCACCTGCCAACTATAATTGTGCACCCACTTTTTATTGCTTGTTCCAGATGAGGAAGTCCTTGAATTCCTTAGTCTTGATGAAATTATCATCCTTAAGGAATTGATCTTGGTATATCAGTCTCTCATCTGTATAGGTTCTAAGAGGTAGCTCTTCCTCCTCTTCCACATCCTTTTGCAGTTTCTTTCCTACCCTGATCTATTGTCTTAGTTGGTGATCATATGGCCTATTTCTAGTTGTGAGGGCACAAATTCTATCTCTCTTGTTTTCTTTCCTTTGAGAAGGTTCCCCTATTTTAACCTTTTGTCTCTTAGGTGGGGGTTCATTTGTGACTTCTTTCTTAGGGACCTCTGTTAGGTCAATGATATTTTCACTCCTAGCTACTTGTTCTTCTGCAACTTCTTGATTGACTGGAGGGGAACTGGGCATTGAATATCCTTCATCACTATCATCATCACAATCTAATGATGAGTGCCCCTTGTGGCCCTTCTCTGGCACTACAAGTGCATCCTCTAATTGATTTCATAGGAGGGTATGTGAATTTATCATGGCATCTAGCCTCTTCAAGTATGGCATATCTAGGATGAAACCCCCAAAAGTAAGGCCCTTTCTCTTGAATTGTCTTTCTAGATCCATACGTTCATTGAACTTATTTTCTCTCTTATCCAGCTCCTCATCCTCCAAAATGTTTCTTATCAAGTCCTCTTCCATGCACTCCTCATGGTCTTTGGTGTAGGGGATGGTTGGTGTCAGAAACTTCTTTACACTAAGGATGAAGCCCTCTATGTCAATGTATCTATAAAGAGCCACATTCATCCTATAATGGCTCATCTAGTTATTTACTAGGTCAAATGCTTTCTTCCCAATTGTAAAATTCTAGATTTTAAACTGCCTTAGGGTAAATGTACCCTTCCTATGAGGAGCAAGGTGTTCCTTATCAATTAAAATGAGTTGCCTTATGAATTCCATTGAAGCAATCCTTGCTGGCACATGGAATGGAAAAATATGGGGAGGGTGGGTACAACCATACACCCTAATCAATGTAAAGTTCTTTTCATAATAAAAATCACCATAGTTGTGATCTCCTGACCATTTTTCAAGATATTTGTAGGGTCTAAGTTGTTGAATTACTTTGATTGGTGGCCTAGTCTTATTGACACATATGCACTGAATAATTGGATACAATACCCAATTTTCAAAGGCACAAAATTATTATTCCCTAGAGGTGTAGTTCTACACTCTCAGCCAGAATTCAATGGGGTTAGGATGGCCTTGATGAAACCTCTGTGGTCTTAAAAATTGACAATTGATAATGGGGAAGTTGTAGTATAGGATCAAATGCATCAAAATAGAGTAATGCATAAATCTAGGGTTGTCCTTCTTATTCTATATATCCACAAACCCTTGGTACATTTGATCTATGATATAATGGATATCATCATAGTTGTTAGAATTAATCTTTCCTTGGTTGAAAATATGTAATTAAAAGGATAAACCAAGGTATCCTATATTGTATTTGTCCTCTAGTCCATGTAAGAGGAAATGTCACTATTTTGTAATTCCTTTAATAAGGAAAATAGATATTCCTCCTTAAGAGGAATCACACATTTGTCACACACACAATATGAATGTGGCAT
>MU227838.1:2368784-2394261 GCA_018584345.1 Thuja plicata | reverse complement strand
TGTATGTTTGTAAATTCTCTAACAAGGTGGACCTAGCAGTCCTAATTGCTTCTAATAGGGCAGATCATCAGAAGTGATCATTGTAAGCCTTAACCGGCCAACTTTATACTGCAGTACCAAAGTTTTGTGGGTACCATCCCCACCCCAGTTTTACTTTCTATTTGGAAGGTTTCTGGGTTACCAAATCTTTGTTTTTATGTGTTATGAATGATTATACTTTCGTGCTTGCATTAGATTAGATAAATGAATGGTTAAGTATATGCAAGTGCAGAAATGTTTTAAAGTTTTAAGAGTTACTGATTCACCCCTCCCCTCTCAGTAACTTGGCTAGTCTTGATTATTTCCAACAAAGGCTAACCTAATTATTCTCTCTCCAAGAAATCAACAAATTGAATTGTATTCTCTAATACAACTACTTAAGCATGTAAGTATTTTATAATAGAAAAGTTAATGATTGTTTGTTTTAATATTGATGGTGAATAATTGCTTATCAAACCATATACCAGTGCCTAATCTTGGGCAAAGAGTCAAATGAGATATAATATTCACATAAACTAATTAAAGGAAATACAAATGTAGTTAAGATAGAGTGCCTTACAAACTATCTTTTCACTCCCATACCTCTGTATCAAATTCTCACACTAATGTCTAACCCTCTGGAACCACTCATAATATTTACTCCCTCCTTGAAAGAAACTCACAAGTAATCACACAGTTACCTTATAACTGATATATTTAAAATACCTTACAATTTAAACATACAAGAGCATAAATAGAAATATAAGAAGAAAATAATGATATGGAACAAGAAACTCCACAGTATTTTATTAATATGGTTCTCCTTCAATAAATTTAGAAATACTAAAAGCTTGAAAACTAAGACAAAAATAGAAGTCTGCCTCGCAGTTGTATATTTCACCATCCTTAACATAATATTACAACTTTCTATTTATAGAGCACTAGCCATCTTGGAATCCTTAGAAAGAAAGGATGCAACAAGCTTTGAATGGCTAGGCTAAAACCCTAAAGTGCTAGAAGAAAAAAATAGAAATACACCTTCAGGCGGTGGAGAAAAGACTTAAATATATGATTTGACATGAAATAAAATGTTTGATATGATTTTAAACTTTGATAGCTCACACCTTTGTCTATGAATATTCTATATATCCTCTTATAGTTATTGTGAGACCTAGTGACTGCCAATACAGGCTAATTTACACTAGTCTTATTGATGACTATCCTGCCTGTGCTCATAGATCAGGTGCTAGGTACCTCTTCACTCCTCACCCAATACATCCAAGTCAATGGCTATAGGATTTTTCTCCTTGGGCTTTGTGATGACATCCCATTCTGTAACCTCTACCTCCAAAGGCCAATTAAAGCTCTAAATATTCTATAGTTGAGCCTTCTGTCTATCCCATCTTGCATCGGTGATGACCTTGACATATATGAAAAACATAATAAAGTCTATCTCTACTTTGAAAGCCTCATCAAGGTCTTATTAAACCTATCCACATCCAATTCAATATTATCTATTATAAATTCCTCTTTAATAGGCAATAAGGTATCAAATTCACCTCTCCAATCTGCTATTTCTTTTATCTTATTATCTTCTTCCTTTATTGGAGGAATAAATATATTATAACCCAACCCAAACATGTTGATCCTGACTCGTATTTGATTTTATTTTCCTTTTAATAAATACAAAGTGGGTCCAATCTATTCAATTTCTTCTCCTACTTGACACACAATCTCAAGGATATCTATCTTGTGTGCCTGTAAGGCCCCTAACCTTTCATAAAGTGATGCCTTGCCTGACCAAGTACCAAAATAAGGATTCAAAGTTGTAATATGGTTATTGACCTCTCTTTCTAGGTCAGGTAGCTTGCTGTAAGCATTGTATACCAAATCAACTTTACTCTTTAGGATATCAATCCTATGTTGCAAGATCTTCCAGAGGGCTTCTAAAGACAATTTATTTTGATCCTTATCTGCTTGCTCTGTTCCTACTAAAATATCTTCTATAGTCTCAGTCTGAGCATCTACAACATATTTGGGAGGAGCAAGAATAGCCTTGGGGCCTCTTTTATCTTCTTATTCAACTCTTCTACCAACCCTTCTAATGCCTTGATCTTAATCAAGCATACTTCCCTATCCTTTACTACATCACTTGATTGATCAAAAAGGTTTTGGTACCTCTTGGACATTTGTTCTATCTTGGCTTCATTCAGATTTGCAAAATGGGTAAGAGCTTGGGATATTTCCAAGTCACCAGTATTATGGATAGACCAAATGATCATATCCCCATCCATTTTCTCCTGCACATTGATTAAAGATGGCTTCTGTGTCCTAGGTGCCAATGACCACATAGCTAAAGTATGGGATCATGGATCATATCCACATCCCTTGATCATTTCTTGAATTTGTGTCTCTCAGGATAGCTTTGCATTAGGTTGCCTTATGATTTGATCAATTATGAAGCCTGAAGCTAGATCCCACCCATTTAAAAGAAACATTCATCTAGATTTAACTATTTTCCTACCTTCATCAGGAGTCATGGTTTCAGTTTCATGGTTATATGATTGCAAGGCCTGCAAAGCTTCACTTGGCACTAAACTCTCCTCTGTTAGCTATAACTGTGCCCGTACCTCTTGATGCTTTCTCCAAACTAGGAAATTCTTTAACTCCACAGTCTTGATGAAGCATCATCACTCAAGAATTCATCTTGATGAATTTCTCTTTCATCTTGGCATAACCTAAGAGGTAGCTCAATTTCTCCTTGATCATCCTTTTCCATTTTTTTTCCTTCCCTGAATTTTTTTCTAAGGTGGCGGTCATATGCTTTGTTTCCCGTGATTAGGGAACTCACCTTATCCTTTTTATTCTCCTGTATCTTGGCATGAGAGGGCTTCCCTAATTCCACTTTTTTTTTCTTTTTAGGGGGCTGATCAGTCACCTTAGTGTCAAGCACCTTTATAAGGTCTACCTCTATACTCTACTTTGTTGAGGGTGGTTGGTCCATGGGAGGAGGGCGATGGACTAAGTAACCTCCTTCACTGTCTTCCTCATATTTTGAAGAAGAGTGCTTCTCTGATCCTCTCTCCTTATCTTCTATCAGCTCCTCAAGCTGATTATACAATGTATTGTAAGACTTTATTATACTTTTGAGTCTTTATAGATATGATACTCCAGAAAAGAATCCTCCAAAGGGAATCCCCTTTTTCCTTATTTTATATTCTAGGTTTATCAGATCTTGATATTGATATATTCTTCTTGCTACCTCATCTTCCTACAAGGTGTTCTTGATGAGGTCCTCTTCCATACACTCCTCATGCTCTTTGATAACAGTGACGGTGGGAGTTTCTTTGCACTCTTTATAAATCCCTCTAGGTCTATATACCTGTACCTGGCCACATTCATTCTATAATGACCCAACTATTTGTTCATTGAATCCATTGATCTTTTTCCAATGGTCAAATTGGTAACCTTGAATTGCTGGGGTGTAAAGGTACCCTTCCTATGTAGAGACAAGTGTTCTCTATATGTCCATATCAGTTTCCAGATAAATTCCATTATGGCTATCCTTGGTGGCACATATTTGGGCATGATATGTGGGGGCTGGGAACATCCATAGAACCTCATCAAAGTGATTTTTTCCCAACAATAGAAATCTCCCCAGTTATGATCCCCTGTCCACTTATCAACATACTGACAAGGCCTGAGAAGTTGCAATACCTTGATTGGCAATCTGGTCACATTTACACCTAGGAGATTTAAAATTAGATATGCAATCCAATTCTGATAGCCACAAAACTCATGCTTATTGGAAGTAAAATTCCAAACCCTAACCCATAGCTATACTGGGTTTTTCTTGCCATGGAACATCATCCTTGGCCTCAAATTATGTACATCCATACTATTGATATTTAAATATAAAATTAGATGCATAAAAATGGAATAATGAAAAAACTTAGGATTTTCCTTCTTATGGAAATCCATAAGGCCTTGATTTATTTTCTCAATAACACACTGAATATAATCATAATTAGTATTTGCATGAGAATTATGCATGTCTAAGATGATCATTAATAAATTTGCAGATACCCTCTCACTGCCCCCTTTCTTCCCCAAAACCCTACATAATGCATAAGAAATGTACTTCACATAATGACTCAAATCCTTACAAAAATATGGGGCAGTAGAATTTGGTATGGCAGTTATGTACTTTCTGTTGGATTTTGGCACATAACCCTGGATTAATCTGGCCACAATGGAGGTTTCCCTAACATACTGATTTTCAAATTTTTCTAAATCAATCTCTGTGGTGTAGGGATGATATATATCAAAGGAATTCATGAATGAAGCCCTATACAATATAACCAAGGCTGATCTATCACTCTTCTTAATGGTTTTGGAAAGAGAATCATATTTCCTAGCTAGATCTATAAGGAAATCTACGTCTACAAAGACATCTAGAACAACTAGCTTAGCTAACCCTGATGTTAATGGATTAGAGATTGGAATTGCCTTATCTTGATTTTTATAGAAATAATTGAAAAGATGATAACCTGAGACTCTAGGATTATGCGCATCTCTACAATTTTCCATATCATCAACAAAAAGTTCATCATTTACCCTTTTCCCTTGATTGGTTCTAGGTAGTAGAGCCAAGAATTCATCAGAATAGTTTATTTTTCCCTTCTGATCATCCTCTGCATCTCCACTTCTACAACTTGTAGAAGCTCCACTTGGTTCTGCTTGACTCATTGTTACTAATCTTCACTGAATAATACTACTTTCTGACACAATTTGTCCTGAAACTTACACAATTCTTCACTTAAAAAAGCACTAAAATTTTTGAAATCTCTAAGCTTTGTACTCTAAAATCTTTGGTAGACTGAAATGAACAAAGGCTACACCTATTTATTTCTAAGAAATCAATGCACCAGTCTAGTTGAGATCATTGAATTGTTACTCAGTCACTTTGGTCATTACTTTGTGTGCCTTGACATCAAATTTTCCTAGTCGTGGCACATGAAGTTTACAGGTACTTCAAATTTGAAAAACCCACTAGGATAGGTCATGAGTGTTTTTTCTCAGTTTTAAAACCCTATTATACATGATCAAGCCTTAAAATCAATCGTGATTGGCTTATTTCCTTTACCTTTTACAACTCGGTAGATTTCATACACTCTCAAGATCTTTGCTTTTTAATAGGCTGGCCTTTTATCTCATGGAGCGAGAACAAACCCATGCAACCTTACCTTACTTTTACCCCAGTTCACTTAGAGATTGCGTTACTGTATTTACTCTACGTCATTGAGAGTTTAAATTTACCCAGGTTTCATTATAAGATTCAATGTGGACCACATGATCAGATCCTCATCAACATCTTGTGTCGAGTCTCAGAATAATCTTTTACTTTCATAATCTGTTAAGAGATTATGCGACCATCATTAATTTCCTTCTGATCTGATGGATTGTACTGAATCTCCCAACCTTTTTCTTTAACTCCAATTTGTTACGAGATCATGTGAATACAAGCTACCTCTTAGTTGCTAAGAGTTTATCTCAACCTTGGGTTTTCTCTGAGATCTTACGCACGCCACAGATCTCCTCAACCACTTGAACATGTGTTTCAATCTGAGCATACTAACTCTTGATCACTAAACAATCCTGACTTATTAAATTTCTTTTAGTGATTTAATGCTAGAAAAAAGATCTAATCTTAATCTGCGGTTCAGATTCACCTGCTACTAACTTGACTTCTTTGTCTCAACCATAGCTAACCATGTTTCTTTTGGAGACTTAGTGACTAAGGAAACTCAAAGTCACTGAAAGATTTCTCTAACTCAGGTTTTATTTAGAGATCACACACCAGCCCTTAGATCTTATCTCGATCAATGATCAATGTGAAGTCTCTCAATCTTTCTGTATAGCTTCATCAAGTCATTTCCAGATCACATGGTAACCCTTGATTTCTCTTTAATCTGATAGTCTGCGCTGAATCTCAAAACCTTTCACTTAATTGCACTTTTCTTCTTAGATCTTGTGACTAGGTTATCTCTGAGTCTTGAAAAGAAAATTTAGTTAACCTTATTTCAACCAAGGTTCATATGGCGATTGCATGATAAAATTTATCTCTTAATTGTTGAAAGATTCATTAACTAATAAGTTAATCAGGAGATTTTGCGTAGGCCACACAATCAAGTCAAGGATAACACAAGATCTATGATTATCTCTTAGTCGCTGAAAGAAAATTTGACCTTGGAATTGGTTCTGAGATCACGCGACAACCGCTCATCTTGGGAGAGATCAATGACCAATGTTAAATCTCTGAAGCCTTTACTTAACTCTAATTTCTTTGGGAGATAATGTGACTAAGGCAGAACAAAACTCAATCCTAACATTATGTTATATCTCAAGACTTCGTGACTGAGTAAACTCAAAGTCACTGAATAAATTATGTAACTTGAGTAAGATCATGAGATAAAGTGCTCTCCACATAATCAAAATTGAATCCAGGGTTGTCTCTAAGTCTCTGAAAGAATTTAAGAATATTCCATTCTCTCTAAGATTAAGGGATACAAGCTATCTCCAAGTTGCCAAAAAAAATAGAATATTCAGTTAACTTTGCAAGATTAAGAGATAAAAGCATCCACCTAAAGCATATGACTTAAAATATTTAAGTTATTGAACAAAAGGGTAACTTCAAATTAGAACAAGGCTAAGAACACTTAGGTTTTTTTGTACGAAAAGGATGAAAATGACCTAGGGCTTAGGGTTTTCACATTTCTTATTGTATTCATCTCTTGGAGATCAACATTTGCAAGAAAATTTGATAGTAATCTGGATAGGTCTTGACATTTCAAGAAAAATTAACACTGGGAACCCAAAATTTTAAAGCAAGAGTCAGATTACTAGAAATGTATCCAATAGTGGCTCTTTCTAAGGATGCTTGAATGAAAGTTCATAGAAAGAACAATTGATCTCTGGGAGGTAGACCACAACTAACTAACCTAATGCAAAAGAAAACACACAACAAGAAGGAAACACACGAGAAAAGAAAACACACATGTACATAAAAATACAAAACTACTATGCATGGAAGGCATAAGTAATTGAAGAAAGGTTTCAAGAATTGTCCATGCACTATAAATTTAAATACCTTTCCATCCATATTATTTAATAGATATGAATCTTTTCCAAAGCTTTGATGAATGATAAAGGGGCCTAACCATAGGGATTCAAAATTTTTATGCTTCCCCTTATCCTTAGCTCTTGCATTCCATTGAAGAACTAGATCAGCAAGCTGGAACTTCATATCACTTGCTCTATTATCAAATAGGTACTTCATTTTTTGTTGTAACTTGATGTTTTCCTTTTTACTATCTCTTCTTATTTCATCCAATTCTACTAGTTGCACCATTCTTTCTTGCATTGGCTCAGAAATATCTAGCTCCTCATCCTCGATGAACTTGTAAACTGGAAGCAAATTATTCATAGGCATTCTAGACTGAACACCATACACTAATTCAAAGGGACATTTCCCTATTGCAGCTATTGGCAAACTCTGAATAAGGTTTGTTGTTGTTGTTGACAATGTCCTCCTTATCCTTTTAGCTTTGCCTCCCATCTATTTACCTCTTTGGCGGTGGGCCAATCAAAGGTTCTTTCTTCTTCCAACTTCGCAACAGCTTCTATCCACCTAGCATCCATGGTAGTTCTGGCCTTAGAAATGAACTTGGCCATATCTCTCTCGATCTTGAAAAGGATATCAATCAATTTGTTGCAATATTTATCATTCGTATCCTTTTCCAAGTGTTGCTTTATATCTTGATTTTTTAGTACAGCGTCAAAACCAGCTACCCAATTTGATTGTGTTTTTAAAACACTTGTTTCATCATAAATTTTTGGGATTAATGATGGAAATTGATCACCAAATAGCTGCAACTTGTTGTCTATCAAATCAGATTTGCCATTGAAAAAGGCAAAGGTGTCATTCAGCTTACTAACCATCTCAATGGTATCTGTTACTTTATCTGGGAAATTATCACTATATAGCATAGTAGTTTTTAACTTATCCAAGATCCTTTCCTTCCCTGACCACATTTTGAAAGTAGGTTCTAAGATAACCATAGCTTCTGCAGCTGTCTTTGAAGCTTCTTGTAATGACCCATATAGTGTGTACACTATGTCGGTTTTCTATTTTAGGACATCAATCCTGTGCTACAATATGAGAAACATAATAGACATAGCATTTATGCTTTGTTCCTATGATATCTCTTTTGATTGGCTTTCTACCAATGTAGAATCTTCCTTAACTCCAATGGCAACATCTATCACAACTTTTGCCACTTCCTCAAGGGTTGGAGTTTTTTCCCTCTTACTTTCTATTAACTCCTCTTTCAATTTGGCAATTTCCTCTTCTAATGTGTGGTTTTGGACCACCAATTCTTCATGTTTCTTTGCTAGGGCCATCATTTGGCCAAAAGTCATTTCATACCTCTTGGACAGGTCATCGACTTTTTCCAGGTTCATGAATGAAACTTGTGTCATTAACTAAGCTATCTCAGTATCTGAAGTATTCTGCAAATTCCATATCATCCTATCTGCCCTTTTCTCTTCTTTGATAGTCATGACTAAGGGTTTTTGTGTGGCAGGAGCTAGTGACCATATTGCCAGGGTTTTGGATTTAGGATCAAATCCTGACCCTTTCAATACTTCATCCATTTCAAACTTTATTTTCAACAGAGGATCTTCTTGCCTCCTGATCTGATCAATAATGACTGTGGATTATAGATCCCAACTAGGCATTAGCATTACACCACTATTCTGTACCAACAGCCTGGCTTGTTCCACAGTAATGTGTTCACTCTCAGGATCATAATGTTGGAGTGTTTGTACAATTTCCTCATTCTTATCTGTATTTTCTTCTACTGCAGTCAACTCTTGCCTCAAATTCTTTTGTTTCAATTTAATCAAGAAAGTTTTGAATTCCTCAGAATTTATGAACTCATCATCCTTCATGAACTCATTAGCCATCATGACCCTCTCATCATCCTTTTCAAATAGTACCATTTGACTGTCTCCTTGGCCCTTAGCCTCAGGATCTTTTTGCAATTGTCTCTTCAACTTTTTGAATTATTTACCATGCTAAGAGATCATGGCCTTAGCCATGCTTTTCCTATCCTACACCATCTTGTGCTCTTTCTTTTGTTTCTTCCTTGGTGGCTCTCTAGCCGAAGTAGCCTCTTCACCGGCCTCTTCCTCTTCATGTTGTTCTTCTTTTACTGTTCCTCTTCCTATTTTTCCTGGTGTTCTTGGTCATGTAATGCAACCTAGAATTGGGGACCCTTTAGATTGTGCATCTTCAGCACTAAATTGTGGTACTTGTGCCATTAGGGTTTCATAGGACTTGAGCATTTCCTCTGTCCTTTGTACGTATGGGAGATCAGGGAAAAAACCAGAGAATGAATTATTTGATTCTTTCCACTCAGATTCTGCTAGATTAGGAGGTCATTCCACTTCCTTCTCTTCTCCTAGACTTCTTTCTTATTTAGCTTGTTCCTCACAACATCCTCGTCATCCAGTGGCTCATGATCCCTAATTTTTTTCCAAGGAGTCATTCTTTTTAGGGCTGTTTGCACAAATTTTTCTAGATCACAGAATCTAGCAATTGCTGCAAACATTCAGTATTGCTTCAAGAAATCATTTATCAGATCAAAAAATCTTTTCCCGATGGGGAAGTCAAAACCCATCCACAATCAGGGGATAAAATTTCCCTTCTTATGTCCCTCTAGAAATTCCTTATCTACCCAAGTAATTTACCAGACAAATTCTAAGAATGCAATCCTTAGGGGAACAAACTTGGGAAGGATGTGAGGGGGTTGAGTACAACCATATACTCTGATGATAGTAATGTAATAAAAAAAGAAGAAATCAGCCCAATTGTGAGAGATAAGCCAGTTTGGGACATACTCCCAAGGTCTCAAAATATTTCTAACCTCAACAGGAAGCCTGTGCCTATCTATTCCTAACAAATTAAAAATTGGATCCACAATCTAGTTGCAAAAGCAAACAAATGATGAGTTGTTGGATGAACTATCCCATACCTGAGTCCATCTTTGGATTGGTGCATCCACACCATACTCTGAGACAAATAATTCAAGCTCTTTATCCATTGATACTCTGTTATAATACAAAATCATATACATCAGATGAGAGTAATGCCTAAAAGTAGGTGTTGGAGTATCTGACTATATCTCTAAAAGTGCAGCATGGATAGCATCAACTATATATCCAACATAGTCATAATCAGTGTTGACCTTCGGGTGCTAGATGTTCATGGCCATCATAAGTAAATCTTGAGACATTGTGGAGTCCCCATCAAAACCTAGAACCCTACTCAAACCATAGACTGTGTATTTTACATAATGATGAAATAGGGATAAGTCAAAAGGTGGCTTGAAATTGTCTGGAATTTTTACCAGATGCCTATCTACTCTAGGCATGAACTTAGGCATTTCATATTGCTTGATTAAATGCTCTCTTTTGACAAAGTCTTCCTTAATCTTCTTTAAATCAATGTCTATGCATAATGCACTAGTGATTCCAAATACTTCTGCCACTGACCTCTTATCTATGGAAACTAGGGTCTCTTTATTCCTTTTTCTGATTACCCTAGCAGTTGGGCAATAGTTTTTAGCTAGTTCCTTAATAAGACCTATGTCAACATAGACATCAGGCACGATCAATTTCACCATATTCAAATCCCATGGATTACAAATTGGGACTGGTTTGATCCTATTATTCCAGAAATAATGAAACAAAGTACTACCAAAATAATTTGGGGTTATCGGATTTCTGCATTGACACCATTTGTCATTCCATTCGTCCCAGTTTGTACTATTTGTATTCAGAGTTTCAAGCAGCAACTTGGAAAATTCTTTCATATACTTCTTCAATGTAACATCTTTCTTCTTCTCAGACCCTTGCGAGCTAGCAAGAACAATAGCTTGACTCATCCTTCTTCTTTGAATTTACTATCTCAGACAAAATACTTCAGACCAACAAGCCTTTTCTCTCTTCGCAAAATCTCAGGATGCAGAAATGAGAGTTGTACAGAATCAAACTCAATCATTTAAACTTATAGCCATTAAATCCTATGTCTTGTCTACTTGAATGCCAAAATCTTTCACTTGTAGTGTCATGAAATGATCACTCTATCACTAATGCTTCCATTAATTTGCACTATTTGATCCTAGCTAGAAAAGAGTGTACACTTTTCTCTTTTTGCACTCGTAAGCCTAAAACTAGCCACTTGTCAATCTCGCACCAACCCACTATACTTTACTCATACTCAGAATAGTCCTTGCAAGTGAGTGATGTGACCTTTTATTTAACAAGTCGCACACTTTCCGTCTGTTTCTACCTTGGTTTACATCTTCTGCAGGTGAGCGATGACCTAATTTGCACTTCATCATTTGGTAGTCGCATACTCGCTATCTTTCTACCCTTTTCTTTTATGTCCATGCGAGTGTGCAATATTACCTTTTCTTCTCCCATCGTGGACTTGCTGCTCAACATTTAGCTTTGTCTGAATCTTTGCAAGTGAGCGAGTAAACGCTCATTTTTTAATTATTTCACAATTGCACACCTGCTGGCTTCTAAATCATTGCCTTTGGATCTGAGCGAGTGAGCAATTTTCATTTTTATCATGCACTTTATCTGGTCACTTACTCATGCTAAAAAACACTTCAACTTATAATATTAGCGAGTGAGCAATGACCCTTGTTCTTCATTTACTCGCAAACTCACTGTTAAAAAATCCCTATGGCTTAATCCTTTGCGGCTAAGCGAGATTTTGTATCAAAATCTTAAAATTCTCTTATCGCACACTCGCTGACCCTTTTTGCTTTTCTTCAATCTGTGAGCGGCTAAGTGACAACTTCATTTTTTCTCCATCGTGCACTCGCGGGCTTGAAAACTTAACTATCTCATCGACTGCAAGTGTGCGGTTGCCAACCTTCTTTCTTCAATCGCATACCCGCTAACAACTTTCCTTTTGTCTTTATTTATGGGTGAGTGAGCGATATCCCTTTTCTTTTCCTTATTGCATACTTGCGGGCTCATTTCTTCAAACTTCAAATCATCAGTGAGTGAGTGAGGTGATAAATGATCTGATAATCACCCACTCACACACCTTTTAAAACATTGAAAAATACCTCTGCGACTGAGCAGTGAGCTTCCAACTTCATTTTTGTCATAATAGATTGCTTACTCACACTGCAAAACACATATGAGTTAAAACTTGAGCGAGTGAGTGACCTCTACAACCTGACTTCCTCGCACAGTCACTGACTTAAAAGACATACATGAAAACCTAATGCGGGTGTGCGATTACTTCATTTTTAATAACACTCGCTCGGTCACAGAGCATAAAGTTAACAACATAAAATTAAAGTGACTATGCGACACTCAAGATTTTGAGTCATCACAGACTCTCTAGACCTTCTTTTAAAAGAGTTAATCCCTTGTGAGTGAGTGAAAAATAGAACCATTTCCAACCCGCTCAGCTGCAAGCCTATGACCTGAATTCAAAAATACATTGCGACTATGTGATTTACATTCTTTAACAACCAAACTGCTCACTCGCATTGCTAATCACGACTTGACACAATTTTACCACAACTGCACAATTTACATCAAAATGACTCACCACTCACTCACAAAACTTGAAAACATGTTAAAAGACCAACACGACTGAGCGAAAAACATTTAAAATCAAAACATTATTAATGAATTTTGACCTTTTAAGCATAGTAAGATATGGGATTTAAACCAGAAAGCACGGGAAAATAGTCAATGCTAGGAATTTGAAAATTTCCTTGGTATAGTGCTAACACTCCACACATCCCAACATGCATTTCTCTCAAATTCTTCTTAGATTACCCTTTGTCTAGGCATAAAAAAAAAATCACATCCCTATTGTTCCAATATAAGTCACCCTCTAAAAAAACATATCTCTAATCTTGTAACCTCAAGATTCTTCTTTGATTATTATTTAAATGTTCTGGGCAGCTGACATTCTTGAGAAAAAACATAATATCAGCATACCAGGGTTGCATCTCAATACTTGTAATAGGCTCTCTACAAGTTTAAACATTGTTTACTTGGACTAGGTCAAGATTCTCTTCAGTCATCAACTTAGCTAGTCCTAAGCCTCTTACCAGTTTGGTAATGTGGATCTCTAAATTAAATTCTTGAATTTTGTTAATCCACTTGCACCTTTTTCCTATTACTTCACATTGGACCAGAATGTCCTTGACTATAGCATGAGGTACATATGCATTAATCTTGGCACAAACCAAGTAAGGTCTAAATTCTTTGACTGTTTTTACTAGGGCATATAATTTTTACTCCATCAATTGATAGTTTAGTTCAGCTGCCTGTAATGACTTGCTGAAGAAGGCTATAGGGTGTTCAAACCCCTCCTTATCATTCTATAAGAGAACTGCTACAATACTATGATAGGATGCAAAGATAAACATAGAGAATGGTTTAGCATAGTTAGGAGATACTAGGACAGGGGCTTCTTTGATGGCTAGCTTAATTTTTTCAAATGCTAACTATGCCTCTTGATCCCATTCAAATTTTACATTCTTTTTCAAAAGTTTGACTATTGGCTTAACCAATTCAACAAAGTTTGCAATGAATATCCTAACAAAATTTATCTATCCTAGAAATGACTGTACACCTTTTAGGTTCTTAGGAGAGTTTACCTTCTATATAGCTTCAAATATTTCAGGATCTATCCTTACCCCTTCCTTTGATACTCTATGCCCTAAAAGTTTTCCCTCTGTGACAACAAACTGACATTTATTTGGATTTAAGGAAACTCCATATTCCATAGCCTTAATAAACAGCTTTTCTAAGTTATTGCAGTGATCTTCAACTCTTTTTGAAAAAGCACTCAAACCATCCCTTGATACACCACCATAAGAACATTTATAAGGTCCTTGAATGCCACATCCATAGCCCTCTAAAAAGTCACACCAGCATTCTTCAAACTAAATGGCATGCGTGCATATACATAAGTTCCCTAAGGAGTAGTAAATGCAGTCTTGAATTGTTCAGACTCCTTGATCAGTACTTGGTTATATCCAGAAAATCCATCCATCATAGAAAGTAAGTCACTTCCAATCACCTTCTACAACATAGCCTCCATATTGGGTAATCCATAATTATCTTTCAATGAGGCAACATTTAGGTTTCTAAAATCAACACATAACCTAATATCCCCATTCTTCTTTCTCACAGGGACTAAGTTTGACACCCATGATGAATGTCTTATTGGTTGAATATGTATAGTGGGAAAATGGAGATCTTTAGATAGGGTTTTGAACAATGGAGATTTGCACATAAAAGATACCCTATGTATCTATTAACCACTTAAATTTAATTGTAATAACAAGGAATGTAAATATGGAAATATTTGCAAAGAGTAATCAAATAATATACATACCTCATAACATAGAAGATCTGGAAATACCTATTTTCTGATGTTTGTATTGATTTTTGGGAAATTCTACAACTAGATTTGGAATAGAAACACAGAGATGAAGAAAACTCAGAAATATTTTTCTTTTCTAAGAAAGGTTGACCTTGACCTAAATACGGGTGCACAATTACACCCCTTTATGTCGACCTTGACCTGCACTACTTAGACGGAAATTTTGTTCACAGATCTCGAAAGTTGACCAAAAAGGGTATCCAAATATGCTCTATAATTTTCTATCCTATACCTGTGCCTGTAAGAAAAATGGTTTTTTTTTTTGTGGGGGAGGGGTTTTCCTTGGTCAAACCCTAGTTTTGGAATTAACCTTATAATATAATTAAAATTGTAGAGATAAACAAAGTAAATGAACAAATTCACCTTGGTTGTATGGAAACCCTTGTGGAGGATTTGAATCCTTGGATCCACAAGTATGAATGCACCAAATGGATGTAGGAGATAGAATGTAGGATGTCTTAAATCAATTTCCTTTAGAACTTCAACATCAATCTTGAATGGATCTTGGAATAGGAAGAAGCTTGAGTGGATGTGGATGGAGAAATCTTCAACAAGAGGGCTCCATAGAGATTGAATCCTTCAATGGATACCATTGGATCTCCTTGATGAATTAAATTATTGAAGGATTGAATGCTTGAATTCTTGAATTATTGAATGCTTTTGGTAGACCACGCATAGATTATCCTTTAATCAATTTCCTTTATCTTCTTGTGTCTTAGCTTAGCTTGTCTTAGAGAAAATGAGAGGAGAAAGGCTTCCTTATATAAAAGTCTACGGAAAAAACTTCTAGAGAGGCTAAAATAGGAGAACTAAATTCCAATTAGGCCTATACCCCTAGAATTGGACCTATATTAAATATAATTTTAAGATTCCTTACTTTGAAGTCCAAAACAGCCGACCCAGAAGCAGGGAATACCTCTTTCCAAACCCCGACATCTGGAAATCATAGAAACTTGAAATTTGGACCCTAGGTCAGGGTTGAGGTTGACCCTAACATAGGTCAGGGTCAAGGTCAAGCTTGACCTAGGTTAGGGTCAAGGTTGACCTTGACCTAGAAGGTCAACCTTGACTCTGAGGTCAAGAACCTCAAGATTTCAAGGCAAGATGCTAGGAATAGGTAGGAGAAAAGTAGAAAACAAGGAAGAATAGGGGAAAAATCTAGATCCAAGTCAAAGACCCATTCAAGGCATTTGACATGACCCCAAACCACTTAATTAGAGGGCTAAACCAGTTCTAAATGGAAGTGCTTCCATTTTCCAACGATACATTTAACCCCCACTTTAGCAAGAGTATGGACTCGATACACACTCTTGGTAAAGGAGATCACAAAGAAAAGATAATCTTATTGAATTCAAAGGGACAAAGAAATCCTCAAGCCCCCAGGGACTCAAGTCTTTGTCAACCCCAAGATTAAAATAAGAGAGACATCACCAGTCAAAGAAAAAGAGAGAGAGGGTGTGATTACCTCACCTAGTAAGATTCCCACCTTACCATGAATCACCAAGGAGGGAGAGCCCAACAAGTAGCCAAACTTGATATTTCACCCATAAATTGTACTTTGTAGTTGTAATGCATCTTCTGACAACTTTTGGAATACCCATAGATCCACCTTCTTGTATCACTATGGAATATAAAATGTGTGTCTCTTTAGGATTTAGCAACTTATGTGCATTACCTTCCAAGGATTTAGCATATTCAAAATTGAAAATACAAATCTCTTCAGGATTTAGCAACGTATGTGCATTACCTTCTAAGGATTTAGAAAAAATAAAATAAAAGAAATAAAAATGTGTCTCTTTAGGATTTAGTAACTTATGTGCGTTACCTTCCGAGGATTTACCATGTTGTAAAATGTAAACTACAGTATAAGGGAGACCCTATATATGCCCCCCTCCTTATTGTGGCTACCTAATAGACATGATAAGGAAGATAAGGAGGATACCTACCTCACAAAGTAAGGAGATATCCTGTTAGCAACAATGTACACTATATTCTTAGCGAAGAGTATTGACCCTTACATCTAAGATAATAGATAATTGTGAAAAGGATATATCACTTATGGAAAAAGGATCCTCAAAGAGGAATAGATCTTATCAACAAGACCCCCACCATAGAGGAGTGCTTTAGATAAAATATCATCTTTCAAAGGAAAGCAAAGAGGGATCAAAGATTCAATCATCAAGCCCCCTACGATTAAGAGGAAGAGGAATCTTGGAATGAAGGAAGAAAACTCTAAACCAAAGAAAAGGAAAGAGTTTATAAAGAAAATAATTTACAAAATAAAGAAGAGGTGATGACCTAGGAAAATCACCTCTCACATAAAAGAGTATCCATACTCAAACATAAGTCCTTATAAGGAAATAATGTTGCAGAATAAACAAATGGGACTAAGCTAAGGAAAGTAGATCCTTAGACAAAGAGAAAGAAGGAAAACCTTGCCGCCCAGGGATGAAAGAAAGGGATATACCAATCAAATCAAGATATTCTTGAATAAAGAGATATATTTGCAAAAAACATGACTTAGAAAAGATATCGTGAATACTAGAAGAGAGCTATGGATGATTATGAGTAAAGTAAGGATGTACCATATCATAATACAACACCATAGGGATAGAATATAGAAAGAATAACCAATTAAGCTCAAAACAAAATACATGCTAAGAGCATAATGGATCCTAGAGAAATGGAAGAAATACTTCTTACCCCCCAGTGAAGAGAAAAGAGGGAGAAAGATCTATATTATAGAAGAATGAGGGGTATTCCTTGGATGGAAATTATGAGATATAATTTCTAAAGCAACTCTTTCTCTAACATACATCTTGAAATACACACAATCAACAAAAAACTTTTAGTGAAAAGGAAATTTATACTTGGAGAGAGCATCTTTCAGTGTAGGTTTAAAGATTTATTTCTTATAATTCATTAACTAAACATACACCTTCTTAGCCACATCTTGAGTGGTATTAGGGTAATCTAAGGAGGGTGTTGGAAGAAGAACATGAAGAGGAGGGCGATGATCAAAATAAACCATTTTAAATTGAGATAGCGAAAAGACTACACCATGCCTATCTTGTTTAGGAGATAGATGAACTAGATATTTAATACCATGTTCATTAACACCTATCCCTACACCCTTATAACCTTGTTTAGTCACCATATTGTATCTGATAGTGTACATATCTTGTAAAGCTTCCGTGGGAGGTGATTGTTCACGGTGATCATGAGAAAGTATTGTGTAAGGAAGAATGATAGGTTTAGAATAAGTTTCTTTTCTCTTCCCTTTAATATTATCATGGATTGGATAAGAAGGAGAAGGTAAATCAAATAATTCTTACACATCTGCATCATGACCCATAGTTTGAGCCCCACCATAAGTGTGGGAAGAATTAGGGATAGGAGATGGAGAAATAGGAGTGGGAGTATTAGGAATTAGATTAGGAAGGATAGGATTAGGAATAGGAAGATTAGGAACTAGCTTAGGAAGGATAGGGTTAGGATTAGGAAGATTAGGAAATGGGGTATCATCTACAAAATTCTTCACATAATCCAAAAGAACAATAAGTCTGCCACACAAATCCTTAATGAAAGTTTTGATAGTAGGAAGGCTAGTATTAGTTAATCTCATAATAACATAAGCAAGTGAAACATGAAGAGTGAAAAAAATAATGAAATAGATGATACTCTCATAAACATCATCATAATTGAAAGGACCAAGCATAACATGAATAGATGTATTGAGAATAACTGGACCAACCTTAACAAGTAGTGTTATAATGTCCAAAGTTCTCTTTGCAATATTATCAAATCCAAAAGTAGGGACATTAACAGGTTGACTAGTTGTAATAAAAGCCTTAATTGCCTTAAGCATATCCATGCTACAAATATTAAGCCTAGATCCATTGTCAATTAATGTTCTACGAATGATACTCTAATTAATAGAAACAACAATCATAAGAGCATCATATTGACTCTGCACCTCAATAAAAGGTAAATCATCATCGATAAACACAATATGAGGTACATAAGGAATAGTATGCATGCATTCCAAAAAGGAATTAATATTCTCTTGGTTAGGAGGTGAAGAAGGAAGGGTAGATACAGCCTTTTGCAAAGCCTCATGATATGTCAGAGAAGGTTGAAGAAATTCCCATGAAGATATCTTAGCGGGAGTAGCACATAATTGTTCAACTAAGTCATACTTCTTAAAGGAAGATGGAAACCTAGGTACTTGAGGAAGCATAGGTTGAGGAAGTAAAGAAACCGAAATAGTAGGCTAAGGGTTATCTCATGTGCGATAAGAATGTGAAATAGAATCTATGTTATCAAATAAATCCAAAGGATCTCTAGGTTTACTCTTAATTGTTATTTGAGGAAATCCTTTTACCGTCAACAAAGGTTTAGGATATAACATTATATGTGCATCAATATTGCAAAGAGTGGAAAATGAAGGTAACCATGCACACACTCTATAGTAAAAGTCAATTGAAGAGGTTATAAAGGAGGATGAAATAGGAATAGGATGAATGGAGATCGAATTTGAAAAATTTCCATCCTCACTACCATGTACCTCATTAGGAGATATATCCTCTTTTGCAATAAAAGACTCATCAAAGTATTCAAAACAAAAATCATACATGTCAAGCACAAAGTAACACTACAAGCATGAAAAATGTAAATGTTTTTTTATTTTAAAAGAAATTTTGTGATTTATTTATTTATTTTAAAATGCAAGAGCATAAAAGAAAACTAATATAATATTTATGCAAAAGCTAGTCTTAAGGAAGAGAGGCAAAGTATCTAACACCAAAAAGAAATATTTGTCTATCGTGGGTTCACCAAAATGTATAGTGGGAAAATGGAGATCTTTAGATAGGGTTTTGAACAATGGAGATTTGCACATAAAAGATACCCCATGTCTCTATTAACCACTTACATTTAATTGTAATAACAAGGAATGTAAATCTGGAAATGTTTGCAAAGAATAATGAAATAACATACATACCTCATAACATATCAGATCTGGAAATACATATTTTCTAATGTCTATGTTGAGTTTCAAGAAATTATGCAATCAGATCTGGAATAGAAACACAAAGATGCAGAAAACCCAGAAATATTTTTCTTTTCTGAGCAAGGTCAACCTTGACCCAAATATGGGGGTGCAATTGCACCCCTTTATGTTGACCTAGACCTACACTGCTCTGATGGAAATTTTGTTCATAGATCTCAAAATTTGGCCAATAAGGGTATCCAAATCTTCTTTGTAATTCGTTGTCCTGTACCTATACCTACAAGAAAAATGGTTTTTTTTGTTCGGGGGGGGGGGAGGGGTTTACCTTGGTCAAACCCTAGTTTTGGAAATAACCTTATAATAGAATTGAAATTGTAGAGATAAACAAAGTAAATGAAAAAATTCACCTTGTTTGTATGGAAACCCTTGTGGAGGAATAAAATCCTTGGATCCACAAGTATGAATGCACCAAATGGATGTAGAATATATAATGTAAGATTTAGGATGTCTCAAATCAATTTCCTTTAGATCTTCAACACCAATCTTGAATGGATCTTGGAATAGGAAGAATCTTGAGTGGATGTGGATGGAGAAATCTTCAACAAGAGGGCTCCATAGAGATTGAATCCTTCAATGGATACCAATGGATCTCCTTGATGAATTGAATACTTGAATGCTTAAATGTTTGAATGTTTTTGGTAGATCATGCATATATTATCCTTCAATCAATTTCCTTTATCTTCTTGTGTCTTAGCTTAGCTTGTCTTAGAGAAAATGAGAGGAGAAAGGCTTCCTTATATACAAGTCTAGGGAACAAGCTTCTAAGAGGATGACATAGGAGAATTAAATTCAAATTAGGCCTATACCCCTAGAAATGGACCTATATTAAATATATTTTTAAGATTTTTTACTTTGGAGTCTGAAATAGTCGACCTGGAAGCAGGAAATAACTCTTTCCAAACCCCAACATCCAAAAATCATAGAAACTTGAAATTTGGACCCTGGGTCAAAGTTGAGGTCGACCTTGACCTAGTTCAGGGTTGAGGTCAACCTTGACCTAGGTTAGGGTCAAGGTCAACCTTGACCGAGAAGGTCAAGAACCTCCAGATTTCAAGGCAAGATGCCAGAAACGGGTAGGAGAAAAGTGGAAAACACGGAAGAATAGGGGAAAAAGATAGATCCAAGTAAAAAACCCATTCAAGGAATTTGAAATGACCCCAAACCACAAACTCAGAGGGCTAAACCAATCTTAAATGGAAGTGCTTCCATTTTCCGATGATACAGAATAATACCTGCTTCTCTCAACTTCATCAGCTCTATTTGCATCTTGGTGGCCAACAATGGATTCATAGGCCTTTTATTTTTTTTGAATGGTTTTATATCCTCTTTCAAAGGAATATCATGTTGGAACAGGTCTTCCCTATAAGCTTTCAAATCTTCATAAGACCAAGCAAAGACATGCTTATATTTTTTTAGCATCTTTATCAAATTCAGTCTCACATTTCTATCCAACTTCTTTCCAACATATACCATTTGTGGGGATGTCTCTGATCCTAAATTGATTTCTTCCAGGTCTTCTACCTTAGCATTGGACCTTCGAGACATATAATTTTCATTTATGCTAAACATACCTTCCAGTTGCACTAACCCCTTTGGAATATGGTTAGATGCTAACTAGACAATCTCATTGTCAAAAGTGCACACTTTACCATTTACAACTGCAATCAAAGCATCACAATCAATTTTCTGACCATCATAGTGATCCACACATTGAATAAATTTGAGGATATCTTCATTTTCCTCAAAAATTTCCAGTTATGAATGTTATCAGGCACTGCAGGCCCGTCCTTAACCTCAACCACATAAATCCTAGCAAGAGTGATATCATCATTTTTTTAGAGCAACATTTGCTAAAAAAAATGCCATGATGTTATTAGATATTTCTACCCAAAGAATATTGAAGGCATCAAAGAATCCTAACCTATCCCAAATTGCATACTTATACAACTTTAGTCTTTTATCCTTGGCAGCATATTGGGACCTTATCTGAGCTATTATTGATTGGGAGTCTCCATGAATTTTCAAACATTTAATACCATGCTTAATGGAAATATCCATTCCCAAGATTAAGGCTTCATACTCAGCTGTATTATTTGTACAATGAAAATCTAGTAAGAAGGAGTATTTGAAAGTAATACTTGATGGGGAGATGAATAGAACACCATCTCTTGATCCTTCCCTGGAGTATCCTCCATTAAAGTACATCTGCCACACTCCACTTTGTTGCAACAATATTTCACTAAAAATTGGATTAGTATTCCTCAGTAATGGCTTGATCTCTTTAACAACAAAGTTTTCCATATCAACATCTATACAATAATTTAATTGGTTAGGCATAACCATATCCACCATAAATGATGAATGAGGCTCTTTTTATAACTTGACCTCAGTACCATTTATAGGGATTGTTGCATATGATAAATCTAGTTGTAGTCTTCCACCCACTGTTGCTGCCAACTACCTTGATAGAAGCATACCATAATGAGGTTTTGTATCTACAACAACTATATCCATTATGTAGGTAGCTTCTAGGAATGCCACAATCTTGACTTTAATGTCCTTTAGTGTTCCTATCTGTTGGCGAACAAATTTGTCTTCTCCTTTTTAAATGGAAATGGATAAAGACTCTATGTTTTTGAAGACAAATGATTCATCAACAGTTGGGTAAGCATAGGAAATTGCTTCCCTCTGAATTTCTAAGGTTCAGCTTCCTTCTAAGATATTCAGTGAATTACAGACATAAAAGTAAATTTATACACCTTTAACCAGAAAGTGTAGAAGGAACACTCAAATACTCTTGGGTATTGAGGTAAAATTACAAAATCAACTAATAATTGAAATGACCATGAAGCAAACAGAAATATACTAATTACTTCTAAATAAGACAACTTACAAAATAACCTAAGAAAAGCAAACTATAAAGAAACTGGAAGTGACTGAATATAAACAACACATGCACAGATTTAAATGTATCAATTCTCAAAGAAATCACATACATTCCAGATTTTGAGTCAAAGATCTAAACCATATCATGTATCTATATATTCATATATTAATCAGATCAAAGTTTGATCAAAGATCGGTCACCATCTATTTCAGAGAATATAAAAAAAGTCTATGCTAACTACTTACTTCAAAACATAAACTATCTAATTTCTACCTTAATTTTCTAACCCTTTTTCTTTTCAGATTTCCTCTATATATAGTTTTGCATCCGAGAGAGCCTCTAGAAAAACTCGGCCTCTCAGATATCAAAAGGAAAACCGCTTAAAACTAGTTACATAACTGACAAAAATAGAGTTTCAAAGCACGTGTCACTTAAAACATAAAGTAAGGGAAAAGATGCCTCTAAGATCACTAACTCCCATTGGGGCCTTCTGATATGGTAGTTTGCATGAGCTTTTAGGATCAGAACACATTTGTTAACTCTTGAGCTGGCTGGGAATGTAGATTCTTTAGGCCTGTCAGCTTTGCCTGAGTCGCATTCTTTTCCCACCTTAATTCCTTGATTCTCTGCACTTGCTTCGAAAACTGACCTCTATTCAGTAGCAACATGGATTCCACATTCACAATTCTGGTGAAGTCCTGAACTGTTGGCACCTCATTTTCTTTGAGAGTGTTCATGGCATCTGTGAAGATCTTTACCATGGCATCCGCGTCTCTGTTACCTCCATCAATCTGCAAAATACTTGAGTGGTTCACTATTTTGATATCTTTCAGAGCATCTGCGTGCATATCCATCACTTCCTTTTTGATCACTTTAGCTTGAGAGATTGCAGCTTTAAACATTGTGGTTTTCCATCCAAAGTTCTACTTCAGAATAAACAGCATATAGGGGTCTATCAACTTCATTGAATTTTCAGCTAAGAATTGAACCACACCATAATTTTATATTTCTTGAACCTGTATAACAATTGCTGCACATTTAGCTTCTTCCATTTCCCAACTTGGAACTACGGTTTGAACCTCACCAAGTAATGTTTCTCCATCGAGACAAGTAGATATAAACTCGCGGATAAAAGCACTACCTTCATTGATAACATTGTTTATCCAAGTCTTCATGATCTCAACCAGAACCTTCCCCTGCTGAATTTTTTTTACTAGCTTTTGGCTTTCGACTGAATTTAGATTAAAATCCTGTGAATACTGAGCTAGGGGTAGAACTCCATCATCAGTGAGTGAGGAAAGGAATTCAGCCATGGTGGAGACTAACTGTTTTAACTTTTTTTTCTCTTTCCCATCTTTTTGCGATTGCCCGAGCATATGATCGGCTGAAAACTTAAACATGTGATCCCTAGAATCCTTGTTTAGAACACCAAGTTCCATTTTTGTGATCTCAAATTTTTCAGCCTCTGGTTCTTGAATTCGTTCTTTACATTTGAAGGTGGCTATATCTGCAATCACCTTTCCAATTGACGGATCGGTGGATAACCTAGCATCACTCTTAATTTTCTTCACCTTGGGGGTTCGGGTAGCATACTTGGTAATGATCTCTTTTACAGGGAGCAAAATGGGTTTATAGCTTTTCCTCTTATTCACCAATTCAGTAAGCCAAGGAGGGATTGAACCAGTGACTATCTAATTATAGGGGGTTTTTGCAGGAGTGTCCTCAACCTGAGGTATCTCTGTATTCATAATAGAAGTTTCTTATTCTTTTACTTGTTGATCCAGAGAAAATGAAATATCATCATCATTAATCTCAACATCAAGGTAGTTGAGTCCTAAAGCTGCCATCTGAGACCACTTCTCTAATCTTGTTCTTGGTCTCAATCTTGGTGCAGTTGGGTGCTTACTGGAAATCACCTTTTTCTAGGGGGACAAAATTTTACCTGCATTTGGAGCCACAAGAGATACATTAGACGAGGCATTCTTCATTTTCATTAAGGTTGGTTTAGCACTGCTCTTTTCAAGAGGGGGGTTCTTAGTTCTCTCCTGAAGATGGTTCAGGCCCTTATTTTTATATCATCTTCTTCCTTCCTTTTCCAATCTATATCCAAGGGAACTTTTGCATCCACATTCTTAGCCTCCAAACCTATGGTTTCAGAGCAATCTTCCTCCACATATTTAATATCAAAATTCAACTGCAACATCTTAATCTATGGGATTACAAGCCTTGAATGATCTCGCTTCTAGATTGCCTCCTCATCTCTGAGATCTTCCCATAGGTCTTCCAGGTGCGAGCTGGGTGAAGGATAATTACTTAGGCTTAAAACTTGCCTAGCAAAACCCTTATTGTCAAAACCCCTTCTCACCTTATAAAACTGCAAATGGAAGTTCAACAAATTGCTTCCTATCACCAAAGCATCCATCATATTATTATAGGTTAAGTTAGAAATTTTAACTGGGAACATGGAATGCCATTTTTCTTCTGGCAGAGCATTTTTGATAACCACAAACAATTGCCTACAAACTTCTACCAAAATAAAATAGTCGAAAGCAAACCTTGGGAGCTTGAGAGGTTCATCATCAAAGCCTCCAATCTGAATGTAGGTGAAACACGGGAATTGGATATATAGGCTGCCATAAGTTTGAATTAGTTTTTGTGCCTCCAATGAAACTCTTTGGTTTGGAACCCCTGCCAATTGTTGACACAATTGTCCTAGGAAAACATCATGAACTTTCCTGTAATTTTCCAAAATCTTATCTTTTCTTAACAAAAGACAGTACTCATAAATTAAAATATCTTCATTCCAAGGGACATGTTGGATGGCGGACAAATCTTGTGTGCACGCTAGGCAATATATCAAATAAGAAGACATAAATAATTCCTTCCTAATGGCCTGAGCTTGTTTGAGTTGGTCTCTCAAGGAACTAGCAATGATTTCAGCCCA
>MU227838.1:2306827-2318555 GCA_018584345.1 Thuja plicata | reverse complement strand
TCACCTGAATTTGGGCGACTGAGCGACCACACTTCTCATCTTTCAGCTTATTCTTTAATCGCACACTCGCAAGCTTTTAAACTGCACTTTTTGATTTGGGCGACTGAGCGATGCTTTTCTCCCTTTTTCTCGTCGCATACCCGCGAGCTGATTTCCTTTTGTCTTCATTGATTGGGTGACTGAGCGATATTCATCTTCTTTAACTCATACTTTGTCCAATCGCTCACTCGTTATCCTTTTATTCCTGATTTCATCTAATGCGCGAGTGAGCGATGCATTGTTCTTTGCTCAGTCACAAATTTGCGAGCCCAGAAACTTTACTTCATTATAGACTGCGAGTGTGCGAATGCTTCATTTTTCACCTTCATCGCCCACTCATGAGCTATTTTTCTTTTTTCTCTTCTGCTTGGCGACTGAGCGATGACCTTCTCTTTTGACTTGTCGCACGCTCGCGGGCTCTTTTTTGATCGCCTCAAAGCATCAGCAAGTGAGTGAGGCATTAAATGATTTCTTTGTCGCTCTGTCACAGACTATCATGAATCTTGAAAATGCTTCTGTGACTGTGTGATGCAGCTTCATATCGGTGCTTTATACCTTCATCGTGCACTCGCACTGCGAAATACACATGAGTCAAAACCTATGCGAGTAAGCGACATCTATAAGACAGGACCTCCTCGCGCACTCGCGCAACTAAAAACATTGATACAAAAGCCTGATGTGACTGTGTGACTGCTTAAGTTTTAACAATACTCGCTCGGTGGCGGAGCATGAAGTAGACAGAAAATCCTTTCAGCGACTGCGCGATAGACATAACTTTTACTCATCGCTGACTCGCGAACTTAGAACTTGACTTCCAAAAAGCATCGCAACTGCGTGATTTACAACTTTAAAACATGAACCCGCTCACTCACACATAGACTGAAACTTGATAGAAACAGCTCGCAATTGCACAATTCTCTTCATTGACATCTCGTCGCCTACTCGCACAACTTAAAAACATTGCAAGAAAACCTATGCAAAAAGGCGACTAAGGATAAAACATGATTTCAAAAAGGGATTGACTTATTTTGAGTGGCAAAACACAGGATTTGAAAACATGAACACCCGGGAAAAACAAAAGACCAAGAGATTCAAAATTTCTTCAACACAGTGCTAACAATGGCTCCGACTAGGGAAAGATAATTGCAAAATTGTCATTAGAAGCTAGACTTCTGGAGAACAGACCGCAAACCTAAACTAGACTATATAGGAGCACACCACACCACACAAAAAATAGGGGAAACTAATCTAACGTGCATGGAATCAAGGGAAACTATGAGAAATAATGTTTAAGGAATTGTCCATGCACTGGCAATTCCTGTATTTCACCATTTGGATCTTCCAAGAAATAAGAGTTCTGCCCATGAAACTCCTGGATTACAAATGGGCCCATCCACAGTGACTCAAACTTGCCATGTTTGCCCTTCTCTTCTTTTCTAGCATTCCACTGTAATACCAGATCATTTACCCTGAATTTTCTTTCAGTTGTCCTTTTATCAAACAGGTATTTAGACTATTGCTGCATCTTCAGGTTTCTCTTGTGGGCTTCTGCTCTTATTTCTTCCAATTCCATCAGCTGATCCATTCTCTCCATCATAGGTTCTGGATTATCTAAGTCTTCTTCTAGCAAGAATTTGTGAACTGGTAATAGATTGCTCAAGGGAAACCTTGCCTAGCTTCCATAAACCATTTCAAAAGGGGAAACCCCTATGGCCTTTTTCACTATCACTCTATCATCCCATAAGGCTAATTTCAACTTTGAATGCCAGGACTTCTTATTTTTATCCAGAATCCGCTTGATAATCTTCATAATACTTTTATTACTGGATTCAACTTGTCCATTTGATTGAGGGTGATACGGTGAGGAGTAAGATAAGATAATTACATATTCTTCATAGAAATCTCTAAATTCATCAGACCTAAAACACATGGCATTGTCCATGATTAGCTTAGTGGGCACACCAAACCTTGTCAGAATGTTGTCCATCAAGAAATCCATTACTATTCTGTTGGTTGCCCTCTTTGTTGGGATTGCTTCTACCCATTTGGTGAAGTAATCTGTAGCCACAATAATCCAAATATGGCCCCCACTAGATCATTCCCTATAATTCCACCAATAGAAAACTAGAATAATTTAGTGATTTCATTATTCTAATTTGTCAAGGGTATTCCCGCCCGAGTTTGTGGAGCTCAAAGTGCAGGAGGTTTCAAAAGCTTGTTTCTGTTATTCTACTCTATGCTGGGTCAGTGTTAGGGATAAATAGAGTGAACCCTCTGAGAGGTATTTTTGTGACAGCAAGAAAAGGGAACAACATAGCCTATCAAGAATCCCCCATGCAGATCAAAACTTCTACCTTGTCCTTAGAAGTGGCTCCATGTCAAGATGGAAATCCAGAGTGTGAAGAAATAAATATTAGTAATGATCAAGACCAGGAAATAGTTCATCCTTATCCAATGGTTGACCAAAGTCACATATCCCTATTTTCTAAGGATGATCCTCTCATATCCTTTCATTCCTTCCAAGAAGATATCCCTCCAACTCAAGAACTACATAGCCCTCCATCTCCAAAGAAAGATCAAGATATCCTTTCTGGCATCTCTAATGGGCCTATTGAAAATCAAGAGAAAGGTACCCTTTGTACACCACCTAATGATCCTTGTCAAGATCAGAGCATCCCATCATCCCCTTGTCATGCTCATCCATATCCACCTCATGAAAACATTGTTCCTCGAAATCCCTTGCAGAAAAATAAATCCACTCAAGCTTTAGGTGCTCCTATCAAAGCTACTCATGCACCTATTGATATAAAGGGGAATTCAAAAGAGAAGAGCTTTGGTCATGCATCTCACTCTAAAGATGTTGATATCCCTTCCACTCCTTATCTCCCTCCATTCAAATGTAACCACATTGTGTCACTATCCTCCAAGTCCATCCTTGGTCCTCATACCGCAAAGCTAAAAACATCAAACCTTCCATCTATTTTGGGTCCTTATATCCCTCCATCGACCATGCCTATAACTACTAGCTTGTCATCCACTTACCCTATCCACTATGAAGATCAACAAAGACATGCATCCTTGAAATCTTGTTATCAACCAATCCATATGAACCAATCATATTAGTCCTATTCATCCACACTCCCAAGTCTTTTGGAAGTAATTTGGATGTGCAACAAAGAAATCATAAATACAAGAATCCACTTACATTTGAAGATCACTATGTCCAGTCTAATTGACATGTGACTACAAAGAAAAATGAACTATTGAAGAGACCGCAAAGGTCCACTGAGCAAATGATAAAATAAAAGCAAACATGGGTTCCTAAATCCATCATGGAAGAATTGTATTCTAAATCCAAGAAAAGAATAAAATCAAAGAAAATTTGGGTTCCTAAATCCATCATGGAAGAATTGCGTTCTAAATCATCTAAAAACAAAGGAAAATTAAAAACTATGTGGACTCTCAAGTCTCTTCCAAAGGACTTGGATACAAAATAAAATCAAAAGTTATGTGGATTCCCAAGTCTCTTTTAAAAGGCTTGAACAAAAAGGAAAAGTCAGAGTTGGCATCCAAGCTTGTAAAGTTTTCCACTTCATCTCCATCTAAACATCTTCCATTCTCTAACTCTCTTTTGGGTTGTTTTTTTTTCAAAGCCAAGATAACCATGAGTGTGAAAACTTAACAATAGGCACCTTGATACATCAATAAAAAAATCAAAAAAATGGAAAAATAAAAAAAAATTAAAAAACATTGAAAAAAAGGATGGCAACATAGACATGCTTACTAGGTTTTGAATCATCACATTATCAAGAAAAACCCCATCGCTTGGAGTATCTTAGCTTCATCACATCACATCAAGTTGAGATTATCATAAATCAATAACAACCCAATCAATTGTCTTATACAGTAATGGATACACTCGAAACCAGACAGATCGGTCTTAGATGAGTCATTCATTTCTGAAACCAAACACATTGATCAAATTGCCTTCATCACTTCAAATCAAGTCAATTTTTTCTAAATAGAATCTTTGCCAGGTAGCTGGTGAAAACCTAGTAAACATGCGCCTCTTGTACTCAGCCCTCCATCTATCAATTCTCAGTCTTGGTAATCCTTTGCTTTAGTTTGTACATAGCTTTCAGTCACTTTCGTGACACTCTAGTTCTTCTGAGAACCCTCCTGGCTTGAAACCAATCCAGAGTCCTGACCTATGGGAAATCAAATTGGTTTTTTCCTCTTAGTATGAGTCAATTCAGTCATCACCATTTTCTACTAGGGGCATGGGTCCCCAAATTTGATCACATATTTGGTTTACACCAAAGTTAGTAATCTTGTCATTTCTAAAGGATAACTCGCTACTGATGCAAATAGGTGTTTCTCAACATCCTAATCAAAAGTGTTTCTTAACACTATCTTTGGATGCATCTATGTTTCTTAACACACATTGGATATCGCAAACATAAACAACATATTGATAGAAATCAAACACAATGCACTCATAAGCACGATGGTGTTTCTCAACACCCTATACATATACACATCTGAAAACTTTGAAACTGACTGAATTATGCTAAACTTCTATTTGTATACTGTCTATTTTCATTGATTTTCATTAATCTTTCTTTATCTACTACTTGTTGGTGTGGTCTCGATAATCTGACAATGTCAAATAACTAGGGTGTATGTGATAAGAGCTCTTGTATTAAGGTGGAAAAGCATCACATCTCTTGATCCTATTTATTTGTATTCCAAGGTGAGGTCAGAACTATCTTCTTGACTTTTATTACTCTGCTTGTTTATGCAAGATCACACTCATGGTTATCTTGGATTTGAATGCCTCGATACTAGTGTACTCTTGCAACATCAACTGGAAACAATGTTCAGGTCATCTCAGATTTTGTGCCTCGATGCTTATGTTAGTTTCCCATAATGCTTACGTTAGTTTCCCATATCTTATCCGATGAAAGTCATAATCATATTCTTATGGTGGCAGTGGCACTAGTAAGGATTGTATCGACTCTGATGTTCCAAAAATGCTCAATGATGAAAATTTTCAACGCTAAAGCTCAGTGACTACACCTTAGGTTGCATTCATGTTAGTCTTGCATTTGCATCTACATGGTGTTAAATCAACATAATATTGATATCTATGTCCAATGTGAATGATCTGAGGTTCTTATCAGTCACTCTTCTCATTGTCAAGTTATCAGTTATGCGTAAACATGACACCCCTTGCTAAATCAATTGTCTTGGTTCTATTTTCAGGATCCAAATAAAAATCTACAGCTGACTACTTGCACAACCGATAGAAATCTCTCATGCTTTTCTTCTAATCAATCCATCTATCATACTTTTGGCCCAATCTCGGTCAAACATGACCTCTCATCAAGTACATCTTTTGTCCTAATCACTTGGGACCTATTTTTAATCAGATCAGCTTCTTCTTGCATCATGTTATCAAGCAAATTGCTTCTCATCACTGGGGCACCTAGCCATATTTCGATTTCTCTCCCAAGGGGGTAGGATCAGAACATCAACATTCTAGTGATTACATCCTCAATCAAAACCCCATCGCTTGTGACATCTTAGCTTCATCATGTCAAATCAAGTTGAGATCATCTTAAATCAAAGGCAACCTAATCAATGGTCTTATGCAGTGATGAATACACTCAAAACTAGACAAGATCGGTCTTATATGGGCTATTCATTATTGAAACCAGATACATTGATCAAATTGGCTTCATTGCTTCAAAACAAGTCAATTTTCTTGCTAATCAAATCTCTTAACAATAATCAGTTTTATCACTTCAAATCAAACTGGTTATTTGTTCAAACCAATTAGAAGGTTTAAAAGTTCTTAAAAAATGTTCAGTTTCATCACTTCAAATCAAACTGAGCATTCTATTTTATATCTTTTGATTGATCTTCTTCCAATCAAGCTTGAAGTCAGTCTTCTTCTTCAAAAGAATGGTTTCATTGCTTCAAATCAAACTATTCTGGGTCTTCTCGCTAACAAGTCTTTGAATCAATGTGCTGATCACACATCAATTCAAAGAGGGGAAAATGTAATCACCTAAAAATGGTCATCTAAACCCTAGACCCCCAATCTCAACATTTAATCAAGAAACCCTAATCTTGATAAACCCTAAGTCCTAAATCAAACATGCAATTATTCAATTCATCAAATTTGTAGCTAATCTGACCTGAACCCTATGTCCTAATCAATCATCATACTCAATTAATTAATTAATCCCTAAAATCAGATTACATTGGAAAATAAACCTTATGGTAATTATTTAATTGATATTTTGATATATTAATTAAATAAAAATACAAAATTGTTAATTAAATAAAAAAGGAATTAAATTAATTATAAAAACATAAATGTGCATTCAAAATAAATTAAATTATTAAAAATGCATATGACATCATCAAATCTAGCTAACTGATTTATCATTTTGGAAATAATCTAGTTCCACTCAGTTAACTAATTCTCCACTGTTTATCATTTTGGAAACATTTTAGTTAACTAAGAACTGAATATGAAAGTTTCCAGAAAGACTGATCAGTCAGTTCAGTCAACTGACTCTGTCAACCAATCACATCGCTTGCACATGGATTGTGCTTCTTCAATCGAATCTGAGCCACTCTTTTCGTTTGATCTCGACCATCGATTTGAGAGAGATTTCTATAAAAGAGAAACTCTTTTCCTTCACAAAGGATCCTAGATTTTGTTATCATTATAATTCTGCATTTTGCATTCTAGTTTTCTTTAATCATTTTAGCTTTCAATTTGATTAGCATTTAGTTTACTTTTATGTTAATCATGCAAATCTAATCTTAGAGCATATTTCAATTGGTGTTTTAAAATCAATCTTACACATTCAACTGGTGTTTTAAAACTAAATCTTAACAATCATGGATTAACCACAAATTTGCATTTTGTGTGTAGTTAATCAATCATTTAGATCAATAATCAAGATTAAATCCTTCATTTAGAACAGTGTGTAGTCACTGAGCTTGTGATGACCTAAGAGCAAGCTCATACTCCTACCTACTAGAAGGCAATGGATCAGTTTAGGTTAGCATAGTTTCTTATTGTTTTCATATTTTTGGTTTTCTAACCTGCTAACCATCTAATGATATATTAAAGGGTGTGTTTATTGTGCATCTTGTAGGAACCCCATTTTTACACGCACAGTAGGTCAACTTAAAAAATTCCTATGGGGATGGTCTTACTTTTCTTAGGCTCATTGATAGTTATACTAATATCCTTTTGCTTAAATTTTCTAGAGACATCATTTTCCTTTTTGTTTGTCTTGAGCTTTGCATTCTGCTCAATCTCATATGGGTGCACTTGTCTCATGACAGGTCCTTCATCTGCAAACTCATCTCTAATAGAGTTTTCTCTTTTATTTGCAACTTGATTTCTTAAGGATTCAAAGTCACCAAATAAATCCTTGTCTAGACCTTTACCCTCTTCATTCAAGCTCTTATCCTTTATCTCATTCCCTCTTGTCTCTGCCAAGAGTTCTTCCCTTTCGGTTCACAAGTCATAGAGCTCTTGTTCACGCCTCTTCCTAGCTTGAGAAATCTTTGATTCTTGATCAAGTGTTTTCTTCTTCTCAGAGTTAATACCTCCTCTCTCAATTTTTCAGAATCATAGGATGTTGTCTCAACAACAGAGGTTTCCCCTAGTTGTTCTAGAGTTTCTTATGCAGGGAAAAATCCTGCATCTATCATTTCCTCTTCTCTAAAAGGGTCAAAAGTTGCATCATCCTTATAAGAGTTTACTAGCCTTGGTGCTTCAGTACTTTTGGATGAGGATGACCTTGTCTTAGGGATAGGAGTCTCCATTCCCCCCTTTGAAGTTCTTGGAGAGTGTTGACTTGGTCCACCTCTTTTGGACCACTATTTCTTTCCAAGCATATGGAGCTATTCTCCTATACCCTTTTCAGGATAAGCCCTAAAATAGGACTTGGTATTTCTTTGTCAACTCATAATTTCTTAAATCAGACAATAATATTCAATATTTCACTATGAAAATTATACTAGAATGCAAAGAGTTAGAGTCACCACCCACAACGTAGTCTAGGAAAATATTAATAAACTCATAATTGGGTCAGAGTACTTAAAAAGATACTATGCCAGAAAAATCTAGGAAAGACTAAACCTAGTATGTTAGAATAGTCCTAGAGGATAACTGAGAGGGGGGTGAATCAGTTATCACCAAATTCTATTATTTCTCTTATTAACTTCAGAATACAATAAAGTAAATGCTCATTCAGATAACACAATACACAACACATGATTTGATTACGGGGAAACCAAATTGTAAAAACCCCGGTGGGAATTAGCACCCACAATGAACTATACTTGTTTATAGTAATCCCTATTAGAAGATCTTGCAACCCTGTTAGGAGTTGTTCTTTATAAAGCAATAAGTATAGTGAACTAGTTAAGGGTCTGACCTTGTTAGGAGCCTTTTACAAATAACCCTATTAGGGGTGAGGACTCACTGTCCAAAAGCTCACTACTTCAATGGTGAAGGCTACAACCTTCTGTAGAAGAGATATGCACTATATTTGATGATGAACTATAGAGTAGACTTTCTATCTTCATCAAATCTAATGTATTATAATCTTCTACTACTTCTTCACATAGACTCTTGATGAATGAACCACAACTAATATTCTGCTCTATACATTTTCTGTCTCTTCTCTTGTCATTCACACTTTATGTTTACAAATGAACTACTATAAGTATCTTCTTTAAAGTAGAAGGTCATGACGACTCTTGGAAACACTTCAAAAACATCTTTTTCAGCTTCACTAAGCACACAAACAATATTTAGTCCGCACAACACAAACTCAACAGAAGCAACGCTTCACTAAGTCGGCTTCACCAAATCATCTCAAACAATACGATCCTGATGTTACATGATAGGTGGATTTAAAAAATCATAGTTAACTCATAAATAATCATGAATATACACATGCATATCCTGAAGATAGGTGCAACTCAAGAAACACGTTAAATATGTTGGCTCTAAACAGATACTCTTCCAGAACTGTAACTGCCAATAACAAAATTACACAACTTGACTGAAACATCATATCTAGATCTGCGTGTATGAACATAACATACTAAACATTTCTACAACATGCATCTAACCATGCAAGGCTTGATATCATCATTCTGATAAGTACATACAGAAACACTACTGTGTATTATATGTTATCATCAATGACAAACATACAATCAATCAACTGCATAGAAACAAATCTCCAAAAATCTCCCCCTTTGACATTGATGGCAACATATGATATTAAAAGCATCCTCTATTCATGATGTCCTCTTTCTTTTACAATCTTCTCAATATCCTCATCAAAGATTTCTCTACACTGCTACAATTCCTCTGACTATGTTTTTGTTCCATTGATATATACTCCCCCAGAGTATATTCTCCCCCTTAGTACATACTCCCCCTTTGACATCAATGGCAAAGGGCACCATAAACCATTAGGCAAAGGTACTACTCCATAAGTAGAGTAGTCAACTATTTATCAGTCACAAAGGACTGATGTTCTTCCTATATTCTCTAATCAGACTTAGGAGAGGGAATTACTCCCAACTTCTCTTTGAGATACTCAAAAGTATCTTTTGATAATGGTTTTGTGAAAATATCTGCCAACTGTTCTTTGGTGCTCACATAGTCTGTTAGAATTAATCTTTCCTTGGTTGAAAATATGTAATTAAAAGGATAAACCAAGGTATCCTTATTTGTATTTGTCCTCTAGTCCAAGTAGGAGGACATGTCACTATTTTGTAATTCCTTTAATAAGGAAAATAGATATTCCTCCTTAAGAGGAATCACACATTTGTCACACACACAATATGAATGTGGCATCCATAGGAGAAGGGAGTTACATGCAAACTTCTCCTCTCATCTCTACTTAAGAGATGTCTCTCACACACTTGCTTCAATAATCTTCTCCTCTCTCTCAATCTCTCATTGCTCTCATTATTGTATTGAGCTTATTGCTCTCATCCATAGGCTTTTTTTCCATATTCTTATTCACAAAGGGGTTTTTCTTTGCTTTTCCCCTTACCAAAATCTCTTGGCTCTTTTTTGGATTCTTGGAGTTTCTCATATGCTTGATAGTTGATCTTGACATCTTCATCTCACTTGTGGTTTATGGTAAAATCTTCTTGTATTTCATTTTCTTGGATTACTTCATGTTTATGTTTTCATTCTTTTAATACTTCTTACATGGTATCAAAGCTATCTAATCCTTGTTTAAGTGTTTTATAGGAAGGTGCCATTTAAAGG
Organism: Thuja plicata; assembly: GCA_018584345.1. Taxonomy (NCBI): domain Eukaryota; kingdom Viridiplantae; phylum Streptophyta; class Pinopsida; order Cupressales; family Cupressaceae; genus Thuja; species Thuja plicata. The sequence goes on along the minus strand of MU227838.1, from coordinate 2,308,183 downwards.
AGAAATCTCTTCTTCTTTTTGTTCTAATATTTGTTTTGCAAATCTAACCTTTTTTGAATCTAATCTCTTAGTTCTGGATGGCTTGCCACCAGATCTAAGCACTTACCTCACCTTTTATCTGCAGGCTTTAACTATGTTTATTTTCAGATTTCTTTATCTCTGTTTGCTTATAGATTTATCTTCTTACTGAAATCTATTTATTATCTCTATCTAATATGCTAGATATTCCATCATTTAGCTATATCTCTGTTTATTCATTATTTACTATTATATATATACATTATATCTGTTTAATATCTTGCAGGTAGCATCTATTTCATTATGCAGGAGGATTCTTTTATTACATAGTCTCAGCCCTTCCATATACCTTGCGTAGCATATATCTGTCATACATTTTATATTCTAGAACCAATACCTTGCGCAACAACTATCATAAACTATCACATATCCATTCAGCTCTTCTAGCGCATAGCATCACTCTTCTAGCAGCTCTATTCTCCTCTTCTAGCGCAGCTCTATCCTCCTTGCTACTCACGCAGCATCCTTGAAGCTCTCCTTAGTGCAGCAGCAGCGTCTAACTTCTTTTTGCGCAGCTTTCCTTGAGGGCTAACTCCTTCTTGCGCAGCTTTTCTTTTTATATCATTGCCATTGTTTATTAATTAATTTCTCAAAAGCAAACCGCATACTATAACTCATAATTTCATGTTAAATGGAAGTATAGTTTCATATACAGCGATACCTCTATTTTGATAGGCATTGTTTCTTTTTCCTATCGCAACAACATTCTGTATATTCAATTATTGTAAATTGTCAGTTCCATTCCATATGTTTGACAACATGCTTAAGTGTCCAGTTATAATTAATTTATGAGATTATTGTTGCTGTTTGCGGTTTCGATTGGAGAAACTTACCTTCACTATATATTAAACGTTTTAATACTATAACTTACGTTTTCACATCTTTGGTTAGAATATTAATCATTTCTCTGTGAAGTTGCTAACTTTAGTATTAATTTGAATTTCACTTTGTCTCTCTTATTAAATTTTAAAAAATCTGGTCAAATTTGTAATTATTATATCAGTTTTTTCTTACATGCTGATATTCTTTTTTAGATTAGTTTAATATTAGTAATTGTAAATCTGTATATTTCTGACTTATTCTTTGTTGCAGGTTTTCATCTTCCCATTCATTATTATTCTTCCATATTTGTCTCTTTCATTCTTTGACTTACCTCTTTAACAAATTCTGGTCAATATTTAATTTCATAAATAAGTTTTTTGTTCATTCATTTTATCTATTATATTTTATCTTTGTCTCATTCTTTATGTTTATTAAGCATTGATCTAAATATTCATC
>MU227838.1:2276383-2298318 GCA_018584345.1 Thuja plicata | reverse complement strand
ATCAAAGTCTCTCTCTTGAAGTCTTGTGAGAATTGCATGGTTTCCTCTAGAATACTTATCTTGTTTTCATAGTCTGATGTTAAGGTAGTTAACAACTTGTCCATTATATCTTCTTCTGATATTTCTCCACCATTGTTTCTGATTCTAGAGACTGCTTCATTTATCCTTTGATTGTAAGCTCTAATGTTCTCTTCATGTAACATCTCAAGATTGTTGTATTTCTTTTTCCATGTCTTCCTGCGCGCATTCTTTTCTTGAATATCTCCTTCAAACATATCTTCTAAATACTTCCATATGGTGTATGCTCTGTCAATTTTCTTGATCTCAAAAAATTCACTATTGTAATCACCTAAAAATGGTCACCTAAACCCTAGACCCCCAATCTCAACAATTGATCAAGAAACCCTAACCTTGATTATTCTAAGTCCTAAATCAAACAAACAATTCATCACATTCAAACTGATCTGACCTAAACCCTAGGTCAAAATTGATCACCTTACTTGATTAATTAATTAATTCCTAAAATCACATTACATTGGAAAATAAACATTATCTTAATTATTTAATTGATATTATGACATATTAATTAAATAAAATTACAAAATTGTCAATTAAATAAAAAAGGAATTAAATTAATTATAAAAGCATAAATGTGCATTCAAAATCAATTAATTTATTAAAAATGCATATGACATCATCAAATCTAGTTAACTGATTTATCAAAATGGAAACAATCCAGTTCCACTCAGTTAACTGATTATCCACTATTTATCATTTTGGAAACATTTTAGTTAACTGTGAACTGATTTTGGAAGTTTCCAAAATAACTGATCAGTCAGTTCAGTCAACTGACTCTCTCGACCAATTGAATCACTACACATGGATTGTGCTTCTTCAAATGAATCTAAGCCACTCTTTTTGTTCAATCTCGACCGTCGATTTGAGAGATATTTCTATAAAAGAGAAGCGGTTTTCCCTCACAAAGGATCCTAATCTTTTAATTAAAGTTATTATGCTGCATTTTCATCTTAGCTTCTTGCATTCTTAGCATTTATTTGATATTTGTTGTTTATTACTTTCAAGCAAATCAATCTAATTTAGAGCACACTTTGATTTGGTGTTGTTAAAATGAATATCTCACATTTCATTTAGTGCTTCTAAAACTGAATCTTAAGTAACTTGGATGAACAACAAATTGCATAATCATTTAGATTAATCAGCATTTTACTTTCATCATATAGTTTTAAATCTTTTGTTTAGGTTAGTGTGTATTCATTGAGCTTGCAATGATTTGAGAGCAAGCTCATACTCCTACCTTCTAGAAGGCAACAGGTTGATTCATTCACACATGAAAGACAAATTAATCTATATTCATTTCTATATGTGATTGCAAAGCAATGACCATGTTGAAGTGTATGGCTAAATCAGAGGCCCACATTTAGCTATCACATTTATGGCACCCACCGTGTTTCTCAAAAGTCTCTTGACATGTCCATTCTTTTGGACTCCATGCTTTCCATGACATCTGGTCATTATCTTATATGCTATCCAGCACCGCTCTATGAACCTACATTGCGATATTCATTTTTTGCCTAGCTTGGGTAAACTTGAGGAAACTGTCCTTGAGGGCCACATTCACCCTCTCCATCCATAAATGTCTTTTCACCTCATCCATAAACTTTCTAATCGACCTGTAATGACTTCTACCTTGCTAGACATTGGGGGCAAATGAATTTTCTTGAGATTAGTTAATCTCTGAAAAACCTAAAAATTGGAAAATGTCCTAAAAAAAATGATCATCCTGGTGAAAACCTAGCAATAGGTGCCTTCATGCATCAATCAAAAAAATAAAAAAAATGGAAAAATACAAAAAAATTGAAAATTTTGAAAAATTGAAAAAAAAGGATGGTGACACAAGCATGCTTACCAGGTTTTCAATGATCACCTCAATCAAGAAATACCCCATTGCTTGGGGAATCTCAACTTCATTGCATCGCATCAAGCTGAGTTTATCATAAATCAAGAGCAACCAAATCAATTGTCTTATACAGTGATAGATGCACTCAAAACCAGATAGATCAGTCTTATACGAGTCATTCATTTCTGAAACTAGGCACATTGATTAAATTGGCTTCATAGCTTCAAATCAAGTCAATTTTTGCTAAATATCATCTCTGCCAGGTAGGTGAAAACTTGGTAAACAGGTGCCTCTTGTACTCAGTGCTGCATCTATCAATGCTCAATCTTGGCATCAATCCTTTGCTTCAGTTTGTACATAGCTTTCAGTCACTTTTGTGACACTTTGGTTCTTTTGCGAACCCTCCTAGCTTGAAATTGATCCAAAGTCATGACCTAGGGGCAATCAAATCAAATTTTTCCTCATAGTATGAGTCAAGTTAGTTATCATCGTTTTCTACTCGGGGCATGGGTCCCCAATTTGATCACAGCTTTGGTTTACACCAGATTCAGTAATCTTGTCATTTCTAAAGGACAACTCACTACTAACGCAAATAGGTGTTTCTCAACACCACCATCAACAGTGTTTATTAACACTCTCTTTGGACACATTTGTGTTTCTTAACACACATTGGATATCGCAAATGTAAACAATAGATCGATAGCAATCAATCACAAAGCACTCACACTCACAATGGTGTTTCTCAACACCTATACCTATAGACAAATAAAAACATTGAAACTGGCTGACATATGCTGAACTTCTATTTGTATGTTGTCTATTTTCATTGATTTCGTTAATCTTTTCTTTGTCTACTACTTGTTGATGTGGTCCCGATGATCCAGCAATGTCAAATAAATTGGGTGTATGTGGTAAGAGCTGCTGCATTAAGGCGGAAAAGCCTCACATCCCTTGATTCTCTTTATTTGTATGCCAAGGTGAGGTTGGTACTATCTCCCTATTTGTTATTTATCTATTTTTTTATGCAAGATCACACTCATGGTTATCTTGGCTTTGAATTCCTCAATACTGGTGTGCTCTTGCACTATCAAAATTGGAAACAACGTTCAGGTCATCTCGGCTTTTGTGCCTCGATGCTTATGTTAGTTTCCCATATCTTATCTGATGAAATTCATATTCATATTCTTATGGTTGCAGTGGCACTAGTAAGGATTGTATCGACTCCGATGTTCCAAAAATGCTCAATGATGAAAATTTTCGACTGCTAAAGCTCAGTGACTACACCTTAGGTTACATTCATGTTAGTCTTGCATCTGCATCTGCATAGTGTTGAAATTAGCATAATAACTTTATCTCTATCCAATGTGAAGGATCTAAGATTCTAATCGATCAATCTTCTCATTGTCAAGTGGTCATGACACCCCTTGCTAAATCCACTGTCCTGATTCTATTTTCAGGATCAAAATCAAAATCTAAATTTGACCACTTGCACAACCAATAGAAATCTCTCATGCTTTTCTTCTAACCACTCTGTGTATCTTTCTTTTGGTCAATCTCGATCAAGAAGACCTCTCCTCAAGTGCAGATTTTGTCCTAACCATGTGGGATCTCTTTCTAATCAGATCAGTTTATTCCTAAATTGTCTAATCAATCAAATTGCTTCTCATCACTAGGAAACCTAGCCATATTTTGATTTCACTCCCGAGGGGGTAGGATTAGGACATCAACATTCTAGTGATCACATCCTCAATCATAACCCCATCGCTTGGGGCATCTCAACTTCATCGCATCAAATCAAGTTGAGATCATCTTAAATCAAAGGCAACCTAATCAATGGTCTTATATAGTTGTGAATACACTTGAAACCGGACAAGATCGATCTTATACGGGGAAATCGTTATTGAAACCAGATACATTGATCAAATTGGCTTTATCACTTCAAATCAAGTCAATTTGCTTGCTAATCAAATCTCTTAATGGTAATCAATTTCATCACTTCAAAACAAAATGGTTATTCATTCAAACCAATCAAAAGGTCTAAGATTTCCTGACAAATGTTCAGTTTCATCACTTCAAATCAAACTGACCATTCTGTTTTATATCTTTTGATCAATCTTTGTCCAATCAAGCTCGAAGCCGGTCTTCTTCAAAAGAATGGTTTCATCACTTCAAATCAAACGATTCTAGGTCTTCTTGCTAACAATTCTTTGAATCAATGCGCTGATCGCACATCAATTCAAAGAGGGGCAAATGTAATCACCTAAAAATGGTCACCTAAACCCTAGACCCCCAATCTCAGCAATTAATCAAGAAACCCTAATCTTGATTATTCTAAGTCCTAAATCAAACAAACAATTCATCACATTCAAACTGATCTGACTTAAACCCTAGGTCAAAATCGATCACCTTACTTGATTAATTAATTAATTCCTAAAATCACATTACACTGGAAAATAAACATTATGTTAATTATTTAATTGATATTCTGACATATTAATTAAATAAAATTACAAAATTGTCAATTAAATCAAAAAGGAATTAAATTAATTATAAAAACATAAATGTGCACTCAAAATCAATTAATTTATTAAAAATGCATATGACATCATCAAATCCAGTTAACTGATTTATCAAAATGGAAACAATCCAGTTCCACTCAGTTAACTGATTCTCCACTGTTTATCATTTTGGAAACATTTCAGTTAACTGTGAATTGATTTTGGAAGTTTCCAAAATAACTGATCAGTCAGTTTAGTCAACTGACTCTCTCGACCAATTGAATCATTGCACATGGATTGTGCTTCTTCAATAAAATTTGAGCCACTCTTTTTGTTCAATCTCGACCGTTGATTCGAGAGAGATTTCTATAAAAGAGAAACTCTTTTCGCTCACAAAGGATCCTAATCTTTTAATTAAAGTTATTATGTTGCATTTTCGTCTTAGCTTCTTGCATTCTTAGCATTTATTTGATATTTTTTGTTTATTACTTTCAAGCAAATCAATCTAATTTAGAGCACACTTTGATTTGGTGTTGTTAAAATGAATATCTCACATTTCATTTAGTGCTTCTAAAATTGAATCTTAAGTAACTTGGATGAACAACAAATTGCATAATCATTTAGATTAATCAGAATTTTACTTTCATCATATAGTTTTAAATCCTTTGTTTAGGTTAGTGTGTAGTCACTGAGCTTGCAATGATCTGAGAGCAAGCTCATACTCTTACCTTCTAGAAGGCAACAGGTTGACTCATTCACACATGCAAGATGAATTAATTTATATTCATTTCTGTATGTGATTGAAGAGCAATGACCATGTTGAAGTGTATGGCTAAATTAGAGGCCCACATTTAGCTATCACAACTGTCAGATAGGGCACTGATTAGGGCTTCTTTAGCGATTGTATTATTGGTAAATGTATCCTTTTGTCTACTAGTAGCATCAACCTTTGCAAGGGCATTCAGAGATGGAATAACAACTTCTTGTGTAGCTATCTCAAAGATCTCAAAGCCAACACACTGTAGATGTGTTATCATTTTGTTTTTCCATTCCATATAATTTTCTCCATTGAACTTAGGGCTCTCTTTTCTGAAGTAAGACATCTGATCTACCTTAAGTTGTTAGGCTTCTTCTCCAATTGTTAGAATAATCCCAAAGGATAACTGAGAGGTGGGGGGGGGGGGGAATCAGTTATCAAAAAATNTTGTTAGGCTTCTTCTCCAATTGTTAGAATAATCCCAAAGGATAACTGAGAGGTGGGGGGGGGGGTGAATCAGTTATCAAAAAATTCTATTATTTCTCTTATTAACTTCATAATATAATAAAGTAAATGGTCATTCAGATAACACAGTACACAACACACAATTTGATTACGGAGAAACCAAATGGTAAAAACCCCGGTGGGAAATAGCACCCATAATGAACTATACTTGTTTATAGTAATCCTTGTTAGAAGATCTTGCAACCCTGTTAGGAGTTGTTCTTTACAAAGAAATAAGTATAGTGACCTGGTTAAGGGTCTGACCCTATTAGGATTCTTTTACAAATAACCCTGTTAGGGGTGAGGACTCACTGTCCAAAAGCTCATTGCTTCAATGGTGAAGGCTACAACCTTCTGTAGAACAGATATGCACTATATCTGATGATGAATTATAGAGTAGACTTGCTATCTTTATTAGTTCCAATGTATTATAATCTTCTACTACTTCTTCACATAGACTCTTGATGAATGAACCACAACTGATATTCTAATCTATACATTTTCAGTCTCTTCTCTTGTCATTCACACTTTGTGTTTACAAAAAAACTACTATAAGTATCTTCTTTAAAGTAGAAGGTCATGATTACTCTTGGAAGCACTTCAACAACATCTTTTTCAGCTTCAATAAGAATACAAACAATATTATGTATGTACAACACAAACTCAATATATGTGATGCTTCACTAAGTCAGCTTCACCAAATCATCTCAAACAATACGATCCTGATGTCACATGATAGGTGCATTTAAGAAAAAATAGTTAACTCATAACTAATCATGAATATATACAAACATATCCTAGAGATAGGCACAACTCAAGAAACACATTAAATACATCGGCTCTAAACAGATACTCTTCCAGAACTGTAACTGCCAATAACAGAATTACACAACTTGACTGAAACATCATATCTAGATCTGTGTGTATGAACATAACATAATAAACATGTCTACAACATGTATCTAACCACGCAAGGCTTGATATCATCATTTTGATAAGTACATATAGAAACACTACTGTGTAATATATGTTATCATCAATGACAAACATACAATCAATCAACTGCGCAGAAACAAATCTCCAACATAGTATACTTCAACTCTCCCCAACATACTCGCTAATTTTTTATGGCTTTTTCTTGCAGAACCTTAATATAGCATTAATTCTTGAATCTTATATTCCCAATTCTTGATTCTAACAAGACAAAGTCTAATTGATGAGGATTAATCCTCCTTTTTCTTTGATCTCCATAGACTTAGGCTAGTGTACCTTTAATAGATTAGTGCTTCTCAGTAACTATAACAATGAATCAGGAGTCACACTGATTTTCCTACTATCGTTTACAACAAAAACTAATAAAAACCTTGCAGATGACTATAATCAGTTTAATACAGAGCTTAACAAGCCAGACCATGAACATAACAATAGAAAACAATAGTGAAACAATGATTCTCATCCTTCTTCTTTTTAGAGTTCTTGACTCAAGAAGGCTTACCTAATTATTCTCTCTCTAAGGAATCAAGAAATTGAATTGTATTCTCTAATACAACTACTTAAGCATGTATATTTTTTATAACAGAAAAGTAAATGATTTTTTGTTTTAATATTGATGATGAATAACTACTTATCAAACCCTAGACCAGCACCTAATCTTAGGCAAAGAGTCAAATGAGATATAATATTCACAGAAACTAATCAATGGAAATACACATGTAGTTTAGATAGAGTGCCTTACAAATCATCTTTTCACTACCATACCCCTATATCAAATTCTCACACGAATGCCTAACCCTCTGGAACAACTCATAAGATTTACTCCCTCCTTGAAAGAAACTCACAAGTAATCACATAGTTACCTTATAACTAGTATATTTAAAATTCCTTACAATTTAAACATACAAGAGCATAAACAGAAATATAAGAAGACAACAATGATATGGAATAGGAAACTCCACTATATTTTATTAATATGCTTCTACTTCAATACATTCATAAAGACTAAAAGCTTGAAAACTAAGACAAAATCAAAAGTTTGCCTTGCAGTTGTATATTTCACCATCCTTAACATAATGTTACCCTTAACATAATGTTATAAATTTATATTTATAGAGCACTAGTCATCTTGGAATCATTAGAAATAAAGGATGCAACAAGCTTCAGATGGCTAGGCTAAAACCCTAAAGTGCTAGAAGACAAAAACATAAGTACACCTTCAAGCGGTGGAGAAAAGACTTAAATATATGATTTGACATAAAATAAAAAATTTGATATAATTTAGAACTTTGATAGCTGGCACCGTTGTCTATGGATGTTATGGATAGCCTCTTGTAGTTATTGCAAGACCTAGTGACTTCCAATACATGCTAATTTACACTAGTCTTATTGATGACTATCCTCCCTGTGCTCATAGATTAGGTGTCAGGTATGTCTTCACTCCTCTTCCAATACATCTAAGTCAATGGATGAATGATTTTTATTCTTGGGCTTTGTGATGACATCCCATTTTTCAACCTATACCTCCTAAGGCCAATTAAAGCTCTGAATATTCTGTAGTTGAGCCTTCTATCTGTCCCATCTTGCATCAGATGATGACCTTGACATCTGTGACAAACTTGATAAAGTTTGTCTCTTCTTTGAAAGTCTCATCCAAGGTCTTATTAAATCTATCCATATCCAATGCAACATTATTTGTTATAAATTCTTCTTTATTAGGCAATAAGGTATCAAATTCACCTCTCCAATATGCTATTGCTTTTATCTTATTATCTTCTTCCTTTATTGGAGGAATAAATCTATTATAACCCAATCAAAACATGTTGATCCTAGCTTGTATTTGATTTTCTTTGCCTTTGAAGAAAGACAAGGTGGATCCAATCTGTTCAATTTATTCTCCCACTTAACACACAATCTCAGGGAGATCTGTCCTGTGTGGTTGTAAGGCCCCTAACCTTTCAAAAAGTGATGCCCTACCTGACCAAGTACCAAACCAAGGATTCAAAGTTGCAATATGGTTATTGACCTCTGTTTCTAGGTTAGGTAGCTTTCTATAAGCATTGTATACCAAATCAACTTTACTCTTTAGGATATCAATCCTATGTTGCAAGATCTTCCACAGAGCTTACAAAGCCAATTTATTCTGATCCTTATCTACTTTCTTTGTTCCTATAATCTCAATCTAAGTATCTACAACCTATTTGGGAGGAGAAAGAATAGCCTTGGGGGCCTCTTGTATATTCTTATTCAATTCCTCTATCTTCCCTTCTAATTCATTGATCTTAATCAAGCATACTTCCATGTCCTTTACTGCAACACTTGATTGATCAAAAAGTTTTTGGTACCTCTTGGACATTTGTTCTGTCTTGGCTTCATTAAGATGTGCAAAATGGGTAAGAGCTTGGGATATTTCCAATTAACCAGTATTATGGACAGACAAAATGATCTTATCCCCATCCATTTTCTCCTTCACATTGATTAAAGATGGCTTTTGTGTCATAGGTTCCAATGACCATAGCTAAAGTCTGGGATCATGGATCATATCCACATCCTTTGATCATTTCTCTAATCTATGTCTCTAAGGAAATATTTGCATCAGGTTGACTTTTGTTTTGATCAATTATGAAGGCTGAAGCTAGATCCCAACTAGGTACAAGAAAAATTCCACTAGATTTGACTGGTTGCCTAGCTTCATCAGGAGTCATGGTTTCAGTTTCAGGGTCATATGCTTGCAAGGCCTGCAAAGCTTCACTTGGCACTAAACTCTCCTTTGTTAGTTGTAACTGTGCCCCTACCTCTTGCTGCTTTCTCCAAATTAGGAAATTCTTGAACTCCACAATCTTGATGAAGGCATCATCACTCAAGAATTCATCTTGATGAATTTGTCTTTTATCCTAGCATAACCTAAAAGGTATCTCAATTTATCCTTGATCACCCCTTTTCACTTTTCTCCTTCCTTGATTATTTTTCTAAGGTGGTGGTCATATGCTTTGTTTCCAATCATTAGGGCACTAACCTTATCCTTTTTCTTCTCATGTATATTGGCATGAGAGGGCTCCCCTGATTCCACTTTCTATTTCTTTTTAAAGGGCTCATCAGTCACCTCAGTGTCACGTACCTTTATAAGGTCTACCTCTATACTCTACTCTATTGAGGGTGGCTGATCCATGGGAGGAGAGATATGGACTGAGTAACCTCCTTCAATATCTTCCTCATATTTTGAAGAAGAGTGCTTCTCTAGGCCTCTCTCCTTATCTTCTATCATCCCCTCAAGCTAATTATACAATGTATTATAAGACTCTATCATACTTTTGAGTCTTTGTACATATGATACTCTAGGAAAGAATCCTCCAAAGGGAATCCCCTTTTTCCTTATTTGTTGTTACAGGTTCATCAGATCCTAATATTGATCTTTTCTTCTTGCTACCTCATCTTCCTCCAAGATGTTCCTGATGAGGTCCTCTTCCACACACTCCTCATGCTCTTTGATAACAGTGATGGTGGGAGTTACAAATTTCTTTGCACTCTTTATAAATCCCTCTGGGTCTATATACATGAATAGGGCCACATTCATTCTATAATGACCCAACAATTTGTTCATTGAATCCATTGACCTTTTTCCAATGGTAAAATTGGTAACCTTGAATTGCCGGGGTGTAAAGGTACCCTTCCTATGCGGAGCCAAGTGCTCTCTATATATCCACATTAGTTTCCAGATAAATTCCATTATGGCTATCCTTGATTGCACATATCTGGGAAAGATACGTGGGGGATGGGAACATCCATAAACCATCATCAAAGTGAAGTTTTCCCAAAAATATAAATCTCCATAGTTATAATCCCCTGTCCACTTATCAACATATTTACAAGGCCTCTAAATTTGCAATACCCTGATTGGAAATCTGGTCACATTTACACCTAGGAGATTTAAAATTAGATATGCAATCCAATTATGATAGCCACAAAATTCATGCTCATTGGAAGTAAATTCCAAACCCTAACCCAAAGTTGCATTGGGTTTTTCTTGTCATGGAACACCATCCTTGGCCTCAAATTATGTATATCTATATTATTGATATTGAAATATAAAATTAGATGCATCAAAGTGAAATAATGAAAAAACTAAGGATTTGTATTCTTATGGAAATCCATAATGCCTTGATGTATCTGATCAATAACATACCAAATATAATAATAATCATTATTTGCATGAGAATTATGCATGTCTAAGATGACCATTAATAAATCTGCAGATACCCTCTCACTATCCCCGTTCTTCCCCAAAACCCTACACAATGCATAAGAAATGTACTTCACATAATGAATCAAATCCTTATAAAAATATGGGGCAGTAGAATTCAGTATGGAAGTTATGTAGTTTCTGTTGGATTTTGGCACATGACCCTGGATTAATCTGGCCACAATGGAGGTTTCCCTGACATACTGGTTTTTTAATTTTGTTAAATAAATCTCCATGGTGTAGGGATGATATATATCAAAGGCCTTCATGAATGCATCCATATCCAATGTAACCAAGGATAATCCATCACTCTTCTTAATGTTTCTAGAAAGAGAATCATATTTCCTAGCTAGCTCTATAAGAAAATCTACGTCTACAAAGACATCTGGAACAACTAGCTTAGCTAACCCTGATGTCCATAGATTAGAGATTAGAATTGCCTTATCCTAATTTTTATAGAAAGAATTGAAAATATGATAACCTGAGGCTCCAAGAGTACATGCATCTCTACAATTTTCCATATCATCAACAAGGAGTTCGTCATTTACCTTTTTCCCTTGATTGGTTCCAGGTAGTAGAGCCACAAATTCATTAGAATAGTTTCTTTTTCCCTTTTGATCATCCTCTGCATCTCCACTTCTCCCACTAGTAGAAGCTCCACTTGGTGTTGCTTGACTCATTGTTACTTATCTTTTATGAATAATACCTCTTTCTGATACAATTTGCCCTGAAACTTAGACAATTATTCACTAAAGAAAGCATTAAAACTTATGCAATCTCTAAGCTCTGTACTCTGAAAACTTTGGTAAACTGAAATGAACAAAGGATATGCCTATTTTATGAAGTAATCAGTAGTAGTGATAATGAACTTGTGTCCACCTGATGAGTTGGGATGAATCTTCCCAACAAGATCAAAGGCCCAGTGCTGAAATGGCCAATGAGATATAGAAGGAATGAGCTCCCTGCCTAGAGCATGTATCAGGTTACCATGTTTTTACCACTTTTCACATGACTTTGCAAAATCTACTACATTAATCTGCATCATAGGCCAATAGTACCCCACCCTAAGAAACCTTCAAGCCATGGAAAGACCATTGGAATGTCCCCCACAAATGCCCTTGTGGATATCAACTAACGCTTGGTTGGATTCTTCCTTTTCTAAGCATATAATTAGTGTTCCATCTAGACCCCTCCTATACAAATCACCAGAGATAAGGGAATGGCAAGAGGAATTTTGGGTAAGGTTTCTATGTTCAGATCGGTTAAAGGTTTCAGGTATAATGCCATCACAAAGGTATGAGTAAATGGCACCATAATGGGATGACTCACGACCAACAAGGGTACAAATGACATGACTTTCTTGGGAGTTATAGATAGGGTAATGTAGCTCTTCCACCAGGAATTCAAATATGGATTCATGTTTCTCTAAATGAAGGAGTGAAGCAAGTGTAGCCATAGCATCAGCTGCTTTGTTTTCTTCTCTAGGGATTTGTTGAAATGTGAAAAATGTGAAGTATCATTTCAAGGAATCAACCATTTTCTTGTAAGGTACCACTTTCTCATTTTTTTTTTATATTCATCATTAACTTGGTTGATTATCAGATGTGAATCCCCATAGATGTGTAACTATGTGATTATCCATTCTATGGATATCTTAAGTCCATTTGTTAAAGCTTCATGCATAGCAATGTTGTTTGTATATGGGAAAAATAACTTGTAAGATTTAGGAATCGTGTACTCATGAGGAGAAATAAACAACACACCAGCTCCTGAACCATTTTGCATAAAGGATCCATCAAAGAACATCTTCCATGTTCTTTTAGTCATATACATGAGGTTCTCATTTGGGAAGTCAACTTGAATAGGTGTAGTATCTTGCAATGGGAAATCAGCCAATTGATTTGCTATGGCTTGTCCTTTGATTTCTTTATGCTCAATGTACTCTATGTCAAATTCTAAAAGTATCATCATCCATTTAGCAAGTCTACCTGTGAGGGAAGCCTTACCTAGAAAATACTTGAGTGGATCTATTTTTTATATGAGGTGTATAGTGTGCACAAGCATGTAATGTCACAACTTTTGGGAAGCAAACACAACTGCAAGGAAACTTTCTCAATGTTGGTGTAGTTAACCTCATATGAAACAAGAGTGCGGCTAATGTAGTATATTGCTCTTTCTTTCCCATGTTCATCAAGTTGAGCTAGTAATTCCCCCAAGGAAGTGGTGTAGGAGCACCTAGGTAGGCTAGAAGATGCAATGTAACCTAGGGCTTCCTTGATGTTTTGGCTTGTAGTGGTTCTAGCCAGACCACTAAGTTAATAAAGGGACTAAAGGTCCTAGTGTGTAGTGTGTGAAGTGAGAGGATGTCTATTTAGGTCCTTAGTGAACTTTGAGTCCAATCTAGGTCTACTAGGGTGTTTTATGATTTTAGAGCCAAATGTGGCAAAGAAAGGGAATAAAGGTCCTATTTCATGTTTATAAACCATAATTAGTGATTTGGGAAAGATTGGACACCTTTTGACCAAGTTTGGATAACATATCCAAAAAGTTACAAAATTGTCAATGTTGTCATTGACAACATTTGTTACAAGAATGAAACTTTGAAGGAATTAGTTCCTTACCTATCTAAAACTGGTGTTTTAGTGCCTTGGTCAACTATAAGAGGCTATCCTCAATCATTTTCAAGGGTTGGCAAGTTTATGTCAGATTGTGTACAGACTGTATAATTGAAGAACAGTTACAGTTTTTGTGTTTTGTAAGGATTTGATATTGTAATGGATTTAATGTATTATTGTAAGCATTTTTTTTGGTAATGTAGATTGTTCTAAGACTTTGTGTAGTGGTAGTTTGTTAATTTGAATAGTTTTAGTTGCTTTCGTAAAATCTTTTAGTTTCTGTCCTGTCGCTGGTTTGAATTGAGCACTGTATGCAAATGGGGTCATAGATCCATTTTCCAATGTGGAACTTGCACAGGCTCTTGGATTATGGAAAGTGACTCCATGTAAATTATGTATAGTGAAGGAGGGGCCCAAGAAAGTATGGCAGCTATTTATAAGGTGATGCCCTAGGCAAGCTAGAGATGCATGGCTAGGGATCACCAACAGTGGCAGAGTAGTTTGGAGGGATTGAAATCATTCATTGCTTCAATCAAGCATTGTGGGAAGGTATTTTTTTGAGTGAAGGAGCCTTAACTTGGAGGAAAATTTTGGGTGAGTTGTTTTGCAAGCCAAGAAAATCAATTTCTTGTGCAGACTATGAAAAGGACCTAAAACCTAAAATTTTAGGCTTGTTTGTAGGAGGTACTATACGAACACCTCTGGAAGCCAAGACCTATAAAATCCCTAGGTTCTTGAAAAAGGGTATTAGGATATGGTATTTATTTTCTGACTTGTTAATATTTTTTACAAGATATTGCAAAAAAGGAGCCTAACCAGGCCTAATGCTAGTAGCCCTCTTTTGGGTGTAATTGACTTGGAATTTGGAACTCGTTGAGGGTTTCAATCCCAAATATGTTTGTAGACATTGGAATTAGTCCAATAAACAATATTGAAGACTACCTTTCTACATGGGAGATTTTTGGATCCATTTGGATCATTTTGTGTAGATGGAGCAAGAAAGGCCATTTGAAGCCTAGGAAGGAGCATGGTGAGTTTTGATTCTACATTGTTGGTGCTCACTAGTTGAAAGGATTAGGATCTTGTGAGAAGAATACTAAGGAGGATAGGGTTAGGTTAACTCTAGTAGGTCAATAGAGTGGCCTAGGATCCCCTAGAGGAAGCTAGGGAAAAACAAGACTAGTATTACATCAGAGTGGTATCAAAGCAAGTTGAGAAACTTGGGAAGTTAGTGCATGTCAGGAGCTACTGGAGAATCAGTGGGAGAGTCAAAGATGATGAAAAATGTAGAATTATCCAAGGAGGTTGATGAGAAAAAGGATAGGAATGGACTCCTTGAAGTAGCCTTAGAAGGAATGATGTTAAGGCTAGAGGAAGTTGCTAATGAAGCAACTAGGAGAAAAGAAGGGGTGGAAAGAAGTGATAGGGGCAAGAAGTTTGCTGAGGAAGACATCATTCTAGAAACTAAAACTATCTTGAATGAAGAGATATTATTAAAGACCATCAAAGCATTAGGTGGCAAAGCATTAGAAGGAATTTCTTTATTTAGTGGCAAGATGGATATTAAAGAAGTAATGAATTGGATAGAGGGAATGGCAAACCATTTTGAATGTGAGGGTGTGACTAAAGCCCAAAAGCTTAAGGTGGCCAAGTCTAGACTTAGAGGGTTATCCTTGACTTGGTGGAAATACCTTCAGGATGAGAGGGTAAGAACAGGGAAGCAACCAATAGCAAATTGGAATTCCATGGTGACCAAATTGAAGGAGAATTATCTCTCGGAGGATTATGAAATATAACTCCATAGAAAGAGACAAAAATTGAAACAAAAAGACCTAGATATGGCCTCATACACTGAGAAATTCCAAAGATTGTGTCTAAGGTCTAAATTTAAAGAAGAGGATTCAATCAAAGTGGTTAGATACTTGGGTGGATTGAAGGGGAACATCCAAGAGGAGATTAACGTATGGACTCCAACTACAATACAAAAGTATCATTAGTTGGACATAAGAGTGGATGAAAAGAAAAATAAGAAGGGTGACTCTAGTTTCAAGAATAACAGAGGTAGAGGAAGAGACCAAAGGGGTCAAAGAGGAGGCTACTAAGGAAGAGGTAGTGAGCAAAGGTCACAAGGAGATAACAATTTGACAGAGCAGCAAATTGAAAGTAGTTCAAGGGGAGGCTATAAAAGAGGTAGGGGTAATCATGGTGGTCCTAACAGAGGAAGAGGAGGTAGGATTAGTTCTTAATTTGAAACCATGAAGTGTTATTATTGTGGGAAATTATGCCATCCAGCCTATAGATGTCCTGACAAACCTTCTGTAACAAATAGTGACAAAAGGGTAGCATATTCTCATGAGGACACTTCAAGTGTCAAAGCTCCTAAGATTGACCATCTAGATTCATAGATGGGAGAGAACTTGATTTTCAAGAGAGTAATGATAAGACAACCAATCAAGGATGATCCCAAACATAGGAGGGCCTTGTTTAGAATCAAATGCAAAATTCTTGGTAAGGTTTGTAAAGTGATTGTGGACTATGGATCTATAGATATTATCATCTCAGAGGAGGCAGTAGTGAAACTAAAGCTAGCCAAGATACCCCATATAAATCCCTATAAAGTGACATGGATCAACAAAGTCCAAAGTGTATTGGTCAATGAGAAAACATGGGTTGAGTTTTCAATTGCAGGGTACAAGGATAGACTACTTTGTGACATCCTACCAATGGATGCTTTCTATTTGCTACTAGGAAGGCCTTGGAAATTTGATAATGGGGTAGTATATGATGGGAAGGAGAATTACATCACCTTCAAGAAAGGAGGAAAGAATTTCAAGATTTAGTCTTTATTAAAAGATCAAGAACAACAATCAAAGACTCCTAATGTCATGTTGTGTAGTGGAAAGGATTTTGTGAAAGATATCTAGGGTGATGAGAGTGAGGGGTATGCCATTGTGCTAAGACCCAAGGAGGATAAAAAAACTAGTGAAGGAGACATTACCACCAAAGGTGAAAGAATTTCTTGTGAAGTACAAGGACATAGTGAGTGATGGCACTCCTGCAACCCTAACACCTAAGAGGGTAATAAGTCACCAAATAGACTTTGTGCCAGGGGAATCTTTGCCCAATAAGGCAGCATACAAGCTTACTCCTTATCAGAAATTGGAGGTAGCAAGACAAGTACAAGAACTCTTGGATCAAGTCTTGATCAAGAAGAATATTAGCCCTTGTGAAGTCCCAGTTGTGCTGGCATCCAAGAAGGGAGGAAAATGGAGACTATGCACAGACTCAAGGGCTATAAACAAGATCACAATAAGGTATAGGTTCCCTATACCTAGGATAGAGGATCTCATGGATTTCATTCACCTACCACAACCACTGAGGTAAGGATTTTTCATGGCCTTGCATAGTTTTATAGGAAGTTTATTAGGAATTTTAGTGGGATATGTGCAACATTGATAGATACTATTAAGGGTGGGGTCAAAACTAAGTTTAGGTGGACCATAGAAGTAGAGAAATCCTTTGAGTTGTTGAAAAAACAAGTGGCTACTCAACCTATCCTACAATTGCCAAGCTTTGAGAAATTTTTAACCATTGAGTGTGATGCAAGTGGGATGACAGTAGGAGGTGTATTGAGTCAAGAAGGTAGGCCAATTGCCTTCTTTAGTGAGAAATTGAATGAGGAAAAGAAGAGATATTCTTCATATGATTTGGAACTATATGCTTTAGTTAAATCCATTATAAAATGTCTATTGCCTAAAGAGTTTGTGGTATTTATTGACAATCAAGCTCTTAGCTACATATATACTCAGGAGAAACTAAGTAATAGGAACTTGAAATGGATGGAGTATTTACAAGCATTCAACTTTACTATAAAGCATAAGACGGGACAACTCAATAAGGTTGCGTATGACTTAAGCTAGAGGTTACTTACAATCCAAGAAGTCCAAATAAATAGCATTGGCATTGATAGTTTTAAAGATTTATATAAGGAAGATGAGGACTTTGGGGAAGCTTATAAGGTATGTGTTAAATTTCAAAACCATTTCCATAGCAAGTTCTCAGAGTTTAATTTACAAAATGGACTGTTATTTAGGGGTAACTAGTTATGTGTGCCAAGAGGCTCTATGAGCATGAATCTCATACAGGAGAAACATAATGGATCTCTAAGTGGTCATTTTGGTATGAAAAAGACATTAGAGCTTGTGCCAAGGTTCTACCATTGGCCAAAGTTGGTGAAAGATGGCAGCAAATATGTGGAGTAGTGTGTTGTTTTCATGAAGGCAAAAGGAGGAATGAGTAATGCAGGGTTGTATCAGCCTTTACCAGTCCCTAACCAGCCATGGGAGTGTGTGAGTATGGATTTTATTATAGGCCTACCCAAAACCAAGCATGGGTATGATAACATTTATGTAGTTGATATATTTAGTAAAATGGGGCATTTAATTCCATGTAAGACTACTAATGATTCTAGCCACATAGGCTATTTGTTCTTTAAGGATATTGTGAGGATTCATGGTCTTCCTTTGAGCATAGTATCAGATAGGGATGTGAAATTTATGAGCTATTTTTGGAGGACATTATGGAATAGGTTGGGTACCAATCTATCTTTTGGTTCACCTTACCACCCTCAGACTGATGGCCAAACTGAGGTGGTAAATAGGGTGTTGGGTAACCTATTAAGGTGCCTAACTAAGGAGTATGGGTAGACTTGGGATGTGGTCATTCCCCAAGTAGAACATGCTTACAATGATAGTAAGATGAGAATGATAGAAAGAAGCTCATTTGAGGTGGTATATGGGATGCACTCTAGAGGTGTTTGTGAGCTCATGGACCTTGGAGGTATGGAGTATAGAAGTGGACATGCTGAGGAATTCACCCATACTATGAAGGAGATACAAGAACAAGTAAAGAAACAAATCCAAGACAGTCAACAAAAGTTGAAACTAAAAGTTGATGAAAAGAGGAGAGATGTTTAGTTTGAGAAGGGTGACTATGTGATGGTTCAATTGAACAAATCAAGGCTATAGAAAGGTGTCCCTACCAAGCTTTATATGAAAAGGGTGGGACCTCACAAAATCCTAGCCAAATATGGGGCTAATGCCTATAAGATAGACTTACCATCAGAATTGAGCGTATCTCTGGTGTTCAATGTGCAGGACTTAATCTAGTTCAAAGGGAAGATAGATGAGATCAATCAGGGAAATCATGGAATTAGTGGGGATGTTGAGGCTACTGTATTGCCTCCCAAACCTCAGATGGTAGCTGACAAAGTTCTGGACTCCAGAGTTAAGAAGACTACAAGGAATAAAATCTACATGGAACACCTAATTCAGGGGAAGGATAGAAAATAATTAGAGGCCTCATGGATTGTAGAGGTAGACTTCAAGAAGGTGGACATTTCAAAGGGTATCTTGTCCACAGGAGTGACATAGCTTTCCTTGTTGGGGAGTATGGTGCAGGAGCACCTAGGTAGGCTAGAAGATGAAATGTAACCTAGGGCTTCTTTGATGTTTTGGCTTGTAGTGGTTCTAGCCATACCACTAGGTTAATTAAGGGACTAAAGGTCCTAGTGTGTAGTGTGTGAAGTGAGAGGATGTCTATTTAGGTCCTTAGTGACCTTTGAGTCCAATCTAGGTCTATTAGGGTGTTTTATGATTTTAGTGACAAATGTGGCCAAGAAAGGGACTAAAGGTCATATTTCATGTTTATACACCATAACTAGTTATTTGGGAAAGATTGGACACCTTTTGACCAAGTTTGGATAACATATCCAAAAAGTTGCAAAAGTTGTCAAAGTTGTCATTGACCACATTGACAACATTTGTTGCAAGAATGCAACTTTGAAGGAATTAGTTCCTTAAATATCTAAAACCAGTGTTTTAGTGCCTTGCTCAATTATAAGAGGCTATCCTCGATCATTTGAAAGGGTTGGCAAGTTTATGTCAGATTGTGTACGGACTATATAATTGAAGAATAGTTATAGTATTTGTGTTTTGTAAGGATCTGATATTGTAATGGATTGAATCTACTATTGTAAGAATTTTTTTGGTAATGTAGATTTTTATATGACCTTGTGTGGTGGTATTTTGTTAATTTGAATAGTTTTAGTTGCTTTGGTAAAATCTTTTAGTTTCTGTCCTATCGTTGGTTTGAATTGAGCACTATATGCAAATGGGGTCATAGATCCATTTTCCACTGTGGAACTTGCATGGGCTCTTGGATTATGGAAGGTGACTCCATGTACATTATGTACAGTGAAGGAGGGGCCTAAGAAAGTATGGCAGCTATTTATAAGGTGATTCCCTAGGCGAGCCAGAGGTGCGTGGCTAGGGATGACCAACAGTTGCAAAAAATTTTGGAGGGATTGAAAGAAATAATTGCTTCAATCAAGCATTGAGTGAAGGAACCCTAACTTAGAGGATAAGTTTGGGTGAGTTGTTTTGCAAGCCAAGAAAATCAATTTCTTGTGTAGACTATGAAAAGGACCTAAAACCCTAAATTTTAGGCATGTTTGTAGGAGGTACTATATGGACACCTCTGGAAGCCAAGACTTAGAAAATACTTAGGTTCTTTAAAAATGGTATTAGGATATGGTATTATTTTTCTGATTTGTTGAGATTTTTCACAAGATATTGCAGAAAAGGAGCCTAACTAGGCCTAATGCTAGTAGCCCTCTTTTGGGTGTAATTGACTTGGAATTTGGAACTCGTTGAGGGTTTCAATCCCAAAGATGTTTGTGGACATTGGAATTAGTCCAATAAATAATCTTGAAGATTGCCTTTCCAAATGGGAGAGTTTTGGATCCATTTGGATTAGTTTGTGTAGATGGAGCAAGAAAGGCCATTTGAAGCCTAGGAAGGAGCATGGTGAGTTTTGATTCTACATTGTTGGTGTTCACTAGTTGAAAGGATTAGGATCTTGTGAGAAGAATCATAAGGAGTATAGGGTTAGGTGAAGAACCCTATTAGGTCAATAGAGTGGCCTAGGGTCCCCTAGAGGAAGCTAGGGAGAAGCAAGAATAGTCTTACATCAGGAAGATTCTATCACTGAAATGTATAGAATAAGTGGTTTCCCTAGGATAGGAGGCATTAAAATAGGAGGATTTTCCAAGTATTTCTTGATTTGATATATGATCTTTTTAAAATCCTCATTCCAAACACATTTGAATCCCTTGTGTAAGTTATTTTTGAAGGTTTGAGCTCTATCTACCAACTGTGAAATGAATCTCCTTATGGATTGAAGACATCCTTGAAGACTCCTCCTTTGATTAATGTTTCTAGGAGGTGGCATATCTATGATTTCTTGGAATTTTTTAGGGTCTACCTCTATTCCTCTTGCTGAAATGATGAATCCTAGTAGTTTTCTAGAGGTGACTCCAAATGTACACTTTTTAGGATTTAACCTTAGTTGAAATTGTTCCATGCAATCTAGAATGACTTCTAAATTTTCTAAGTGTGTATCTCTCTTATGAGAATTTGACAATGTGTCATCTATATAATCTTCCATGTTTTTATGCATCATGTCATGAAAAATGGTTTTCATAGCTCGTTGATAGGTGGCTACTTCATTTTTTAACCCAAATGACATAATGTTCCAACAATAGGTACCGCATGCACAAGTGAATGTAGTCTTTTCTTGATCTTCAAGAGCTATCTTAATCTAATTGTACCTAAAAAGTCCATCCATAAAGGAATAAATTTCATAACTCGTAGTCATATCCACTATCATGTCTATATTGGGAAGTGGAAAGTCATCCTTTGGGCATGCTCTATAGACATCTCTAAAATTTGTGCAAACTTGAATGGATTTGTCATGTTTGGAAACTGGTACAATGTTTGATATCCATTCAGCATAGACTATAGCAAGTATAAATCATACATCGAGGAGTTTTTCTAATTTTTCTTTGACTAGGAGAGCTATGTGAGGATGCATCTTTCTCAATTTTTGTTTAACCGGTTTGACACCTGGAGCTATGGAAAAGTGATGCATGATAAGATTAATGTCCAACCCTAGCATATCTGAATAAGTCCATGCAAATTTGATCTTCTTTTTCTGTAAGAACTTAGTGTAAGCTTCTTTTTCTTGTGGTGACAAAGACTCAGCCAAGTGTATGATCTGTGGAGGCTCATATGTACCCAAATTGATTGCTTGTGTTGGCTCAATAAGCACTAAAGATCTATCTTGAAAGTAGCTAGGGAGACGATCAAGTACCCCATCCTTAGGTGCCTTAGAGAGGTTTTCACCCTTGGATATGTGATGCAGGAGCATCCTCGGTGTAAGGGAAATCTTGCATCACCCAAAATTATTTCTATTTTCTTTTCAATAAGGGCTACCTTGTGCAGAGCTGCTATTTATGGAAACTTGCTATTTTTAGTAAGTTGGTCATACGATCTCAGAATGTTCTGATTTT
>MU227838.1:2252653-2270626 GCA_018584345.1 Thuja plicata | reverse complement strand
GTTCGGGGCAGTTCTGGGTAGATCTGGGTAATAATTCGAGGCTTTGTCCTACAGAATATTGTAAGGGGAATGCCCATGTGGCTTTGCATATTGTAATTCTGAAAGTTTGTAATTCCACATTTGTGGAAGATAATAAGAAGCCCATTTTCTGTTCTTGCAAATTTTCGTTGCTTTTCTGTTTATATTATGTGTTTGTGGCATTACAGAGAGCACCCTTCATCAATATGTCATTTATTTTTACTTTTTTTTGGTTTTGACACTGCCAAACAGTGGTTTTTGCCATAAAAAATCCTATTCTTTTGATTTTATTTTCTTTTTATTTTGTGACTAAGGTACCTGATGTCTGGCTCTATCATGCTAGTAGCTAGCTTGCTGGTGGAAGAGACTATGGGTTCAATGGAATTTAGGTAAAGGCTATCTCATAATCATTTTGAAATGTTAAGAGCTCAAGTTCTTGATAGAATTGGGACCAATCAATGAGGTCAGGATGAACAAGAGGTAAGTCAACGACTAAATCAAGGTTATAAATGTGAATGATATTATCGCTGGTGACCAAAGAGTCAGAGTCTGTCAAGTATCCTTCTAAGCTACCCATATCAAGGTTCATCCTAACAAGTGAAGAATCATCCACTAAGGCAACATGTGGGTTCAAATCCTCTAATCCTACACATGACTCGTCAGCTACCTCAAGTTGAGAACTATAAGTGTGGATGACAACAACATCCATGTCAACTATGGAAGGCTCTGAGAAGGAGTCTCATTCATACTCATATGAACTTGTGTCTAAACTACGATTAGGATGCTTACACCATCAGGGTTTGAGAAATCTTGAGGTGGAAGGTCTAGTGTCATTAAAGGTAACACCTTCTCTTTCCATTAAATAGACAAGATTCTTTCATTGACATTCTCTGAAAGGATCTTCTACATCTGATTCATCTTGTTCTAAAGTTGCAACTAACTCATGAGTGACCAAAAAATCTGAATCTTCCCAAAGGAGATTAGTGAAAGGGACCCAATGTTCACACATGTCTTGCTGATTTGTCAAACTAGGTACGTATTCTGGTTCATCTTCACTATCCTACTTATCAAGGATAGGAGTGGTGTTCTTGTTGTGATTCATGAATCCTAGGCCAACCATCTTCTTAGACTTGCATCCAAAAAGAGCATGATCAAGAGGTTTGGCCCTAGCATCCAATTTGTGATTAAGAGGGCCATGTTTGTGATATCCCATCTATTTGACAAAAGTATACCCTCTTCCATAAGCCTTAGGAGAGGGAGAGAAGTTCTCATTATGCATGTATTTCTCTTCTCTATAAATCCAGTCTCTAACAAACATCTCCTCTTTCTCATCTTGAATAGGCACTGAGGACTCCACAAATGTGCCAAATAAAGTCATAGCTGAAGAGTGAGGTATCTTTTCTTGTGAAGGCTTTCCATAAGACCTGGGCAAAACTGGCAGTGTTATGAGGGAGTTGAGTTGATACCCCCTCATGCCAAGATCTATTGACTTGAGCTTGTCTTTAAATTCAACTAAGGTTGCATTGAATTCTTTAGCTTCTCTATTGAGGGGAACATAAGCTCCTATTGAAATTGAGTTAAAAGATAAAGTTTTATCCCCCAGTATACAAATCTCTATTCTATTGTAAGGGAACTTAACACAATGATGATAGGTAGATGACACTGCTTGCATATCATAAATCCACGGTCTATTGAGAAAGATATTATATGCAAGGGGCCAACCTCAACTATTTGAAATAAAATATCTTTTTCAATAGGGAAAATCCTAACAGGAAGGACGACCAACCCCTTGGAACTTCTTTCTCCTTCATCATAGGCTTTGATGGTGATATTTTTCCTAGTATCTATGACTTGTTTAGAATAACCTAACTCTTTCAAAAGACTAAAGGAACAAATATTAAGCCCAACACCCCCATCTATCAACACACACCTAACATGGGTTTTGTGGATCATGACCTCAATATGAAGAGCGCAATTTTGTGGGTGGCTCAAAGATTTATCATCATCCTCCAAAAAGGTAAGGTAATGAGGGCTATTAATATGGTTAACAATGTTTTGGAATTGATCAATGTCTAAGTTTTTGGGGACGTTTGCCACGTGCAAAGCATCCTCAAGGACTTGCTTTTATCTCGAGGACAACTCTAAGAGCTCAAAGATCAAATTTTGAGCTAGGGTTCTTTGCAACTGATTGACAAGATTATAGGTTGACTTAGAATTGACTACTAGTTTTGAGGTGACATTCTTGGATGTCACTTGCTTAGGTTTACTTGGTTGACTTGAACTAGGTCCTCTAATGACAATGGGACCTTGACTTCATGTGACAACATTAAGATTTTGAGATGACCCTCTAGATTTATGACCCCTTAGCACCATGACAGGTTCTTCATCAAAGATAGGAGGAGAGTCCATGCCTAGATCATAACCATAGGGATATTTACCCCTCATCATTTTGACATTTTATTCTATAACTTCAAGCATGTTGACAACATTCTCTACATCTATGTAAGTGTAATTTATCTCAGCCTTGGCATTCTTAGCTTTAGAGGTTTCCCCCTTCTCATACTTGGGAAGAGGTTCTTTGAATACCTTATGATCGATGTTGGTGTTTAATCCATCTACCTTGAGTTTTCCATTGTTAATGAGACCTTGGATAATATGTTTGAGTTTCCAACAGTTTTAATATCATGCCAATTTCCATTGTGAAACTTGCAAAAGGCTTTCTCATCCCACCAATGTGGCTTAACATCAGGTATATAATGCTTTGCGCGATCTTGAGGATGTGCAAGGTTGTTGGAAATAAGTGTTTTGAAGACATCCTTATATGAATCACCAAGTTTTGAAAGCTGGCATCTCTCTTTCTTAGGCCTATCTTGGTATCTTGGCTTGTTCTCTTGTTGATTAGATGCATTGAGTTTCATGGCTTGAACAACACTAGACATGTGGAGCATAGTTTGATCTTTGGGTTGGGAGGAATCCACAACTCCATCATTGACCACTTCTTTGTTCCTATTCCAGTGTGAGTTCTTTCCTTTATCCTTGTTATGGTTGTTGTTATTTTGACCATTGTTGTTGTTGTTGTTGTTGTTGTTTTTTCCATGTTCAGTAAAAATTCCTTGTTCTTTCAAAACATGCTCAATCCTACAAACGGTTTCAACCATGGTATCAAAGGAATCAAATACCATCTTCCTAACTTCATACCACATTTTGGGAACCAAGTTGCTAACAAGGATGTCAATCTTTTCATTTCTAGGAATGGTCCTAGGGTAGCGAGAACATTGTCATCTCCACCTTTGCAAGAAAGTAACAAAGGATTCCCCTTGATTTTTCTTTAAGTTTCATAAGTCCAACATGGTTATAGATCTTGAAATATTTTATGCAAAGTGTTAAACGAATCTATGGATGAGCTTTTTGAAAGTATTAACGGGGGGAGTTATGTTGGTGAACCATTCCATCGCTTGACCCTTAAGACTCTTTGAGAACAATCTCATGAGGTACGAGTCATCTTGATGGAAATCAAAACTTGTGGTATAAAATTGGCGTACATGATCATGTGGATCTCCATTTCCATCATACTTGTCATATTGAGGGATCTCAACCTTTCTAGGGAAGCCTTTCAAGTTAACACTTTTGTCAAAAGGATTATGACAAATTGAATCAAGTGAGAATGAATTCTTGGGTGCCAACATCTTTTCCATCATGCCCTTAAGTTGTTTGATCTCTTCTTCTTGAGATGGACCTTGCTTCTTAATCTTCTTATCAACATCAAAGTTGTAGGGGACTCTAGCACCCTTGTTGATTAAAATCTCTAGGAACTTGTCTTTGTTTTTCTCTAAATATTTCTCCACATACTGCTGGAAAAGTAGTTCTTATTGCATTTTCATGAAGTCCTAGGAGGTGAGGTCAAAACTTGAGCTACTACCCCATATTGTGAACCATGGTGAACACGTTGTGAAGGTTTTCTTGAGTTCCTAGGAGGTGTTTGTCTCCTATAATGATCATGTCTTGAAGCCCTTCTTCCTCTAGGGCTAGGAGATTGTGATGGTGTTCTCGAATGTCTTCCACTTTGTGGACTAGTCTTAGGAGGGGTGGATGGAGGAGAGTTGTTTCCACCACCAACACACATGTTGTTGAATTGATCATTAAGTTGTTGAGCCAAGATTTTATCTTGCTCTTCCTGAAAGGACTTCCTTTCTATCTCCAACAAGGCTTGTCTTTCCAACTCTAGGAGTCTAAATTGCTTTTCCTTTGCATCTTGTTCATCTAGGAAGGCTTTCTTTTCATGGTCAATTTTCTTAAGTCTTTCACTCATGTATCTTGAAGATGTTTTGAGCGGTGAACTTGGTCTTGAATGTCAAAACAAATAATTGGTGTATGTTGTATTTAAATGAGTGTCATAATGTTGATCATATTGGTTTTCATGTTATGATTGTTCATCTTAATAGGCTTGCCTCTTACCTCTCTCAGCCCTTTGGTGTGCATCTAGATATCTAGTTGAGATAAGGGGTGAGACTGGTCGACTGTCACAAGAGGAACTACAAAACAAAATATTATCTCCATGTTTTTCAAATATGTCATCAAGGCGTTTATCTATTTCTTCCCTCTCTCATTGAGTCATTGTGTAACTCATATCTATATCCAAGCAAGAAGATGCTAAGGGTGTACCTAACTCACTAAGGTTACTCTTGGAATCAAACCAAACTTCTGAGTTATTCCTGGGTGATTGATCAAATATAGGCTCTTTTCCCTTACATTTTTGGAGAGTTTGAACTAAGGGTAATTGGTTAAAGACTACTTGAGGTTTCTTTCCTTGATCTAGTTGATATCTTTTTGTAACTAGCATGAAAGAAAAGGTACTAGGTGATAGGATGAACCTAAGAACTGTTGGTACCAAACCAAGATCATAAAGGCATTCACTTGTCCAAAAGAGAGGTGATAAGATAGAATTTTGCAAGAGGTGTAAGCCAACACTGCCACAGAGGTGCTCACTAAATAGGTGAATACCTTAACACATATGGATCAGGAGGATGATTTACCCAAGTTATATTGATTGAATTTGAATTTTATGGAAGTGAATGGACAAGAGATTACTGAAACTCTCCAAGTGTGTTATCAAAGGATCCAAAGGTTTATCTTCTCAACAAGGACAGTTTCTAGTTCACCAAGTCCAAACTAGGTCACTTGTGAAATAAAAAATTACTAATTCAAGAGGTCAAAACAAAAGAATCCAAAGTGTAAATAAGCTTCTAACAGTGGGGTAAGTGACCTAATCTAACCCAAATCAACCAAGGAAGACTAGAAATGACCGAATAGAAAATTGAGCAAGTTGACAGTTTGACACTTAAGAATGCAGATTTGTTGATCGTTTTGATGTTTGCTTTGATATTTGGTGTACATTTTGATGTTTCACTCACATAAGACACATCAAGTAGATTTTTTGTTGTAAAAAGAGTAGTCACACCACAACCTAGGTAAGCCAGGGCAATGTCTGTTGAATTCCCACTTGAACCAAAGTTCAGCCATGCCTACTCATAGCAGACAACTTAGAAGCTTAGAGGCATGGGCTCCTCCTTACAATGCACTCACTTCTCAGGCACACTAAGCTTCAAATCCCAAGGGAATCACTTTCTAAAGGACCGTTGTCTCTACTAAGAGCCATGAAAATGTGGGATGTCTTAGTCGGTCTTTGACCTTCTGCGCCAACAAATAGAGGGATTTTGGTCATTAGAACAAAGTTTTTAGTCAGGGCATCTGTTTAGGCAGCTATACATGCAATAGATTAGCTCCATTTAGGAGGCCTCCCAACCTACAAAATTTATGTTCTGTAGGTTTTAACACACCATGAGGATACTAAGGGAGATCTTCTATCGGCATAGCGAAATTGACACCTCTTCACTATGAGATTAATCACAATGATATTTTTTATATAACGGTTTGGAAGGGCTTTGCTTTAGCCTATTATTGGTTGGCCAATCCACTATCACCAGCTCTATTAAAGCTCTCGGGAGGTAGCCATGCTAAAATAATTATATGAATTTCTCTTACACCCAACATCCACAAAGGCAAGGGGAGAGGATACATTCATATAATTCTTAGGATTACAATCTGAAAAGACACTTCAGACACATAAGAAGATGACAACAATGTTTCTGGATTTTTGATCATCCAAAAAGGTTGAGAGCATAGTTTCCTGAGATTATTTCCATCCCTAAAACATCAGATATAAGTTCATTTTCAAAAGTCTTGCATGTACATTCCTATTTTAATAAAATAAAACAAAATGCATGCACAATGTTTAGCATTCTACCAATCAAGGCAACCTGCAAGACGATTCGTTAGTAGTATGTGTTTTTAGTCTTATTTTTAAACATCCTGCAAACCACTGTTAGGATGTAATAAAAAAGATAACTCAAAGAACAACAAAGCCCAAAACTTGTCAGTGTTAAAAAAATAGAAAATCATAAATTTGATTGTATATTAAGAAAGTAGATAAAAAATCACACACTTTCAAAAAAAGTGCACTAAAAAATGTTACCATATGAGCCCGTACGAGGCTTTGAAAGCTACAAAATAGATGATTAGACATGTATAGTGATGAAAACCCATAATTTCTGATACATTTGTGACTCAAATCTAGAAAATAAGAGAGAGCCAGAAATCTTCAGACAATGCTACCCAAAATAAAAAAAATTACACTCAATTTGGACCTAAAATGAGCAAGATATGATCGTTTGAAGTTAGACTGCAATCTCAAAAACTCCAATGGCGAAGGCAAAGACTTTTCAAAGTTTGCTGACATCAGCATTAAAATTGACGGTTTCATGGTTGTCACAGCAGTCCATACATAATGATGGTTTGACAGCCGTCAAATTAAACACAGTAAAAAAATCTGATTTTTTTTTCAATTTTTTTTCAAAAATCTACCTCGAACTGCGTGCAGAAAAATATGAAATCTGCCTTGATTTCCATGCAACGGGTCGTACGTTTTGCTTGGGAAAAATAAATGACTTTCGCTGGATATGGACGAGTTTATACTCATTTTCAACCGAAATGATGTTCTAGACGCGATGGTGGGGTCAGATTTGGCTCAAAATGAGAGCTTCAAAGATACTGCGAGAATAATAGATAAAAGATAGAAGAAATTTTTGAATGTGATGACAGAAATGGATGTTTTTCCCCACGGTGGGTGCCAAAAATGTGTGCTAAAATGTTGACACACTTCTATGAGTCATTGTATTCAAAATTGCTCAAGAATGAGGTCTCAAATGGTGACTCATATCTTCCTATTTATAGAGTGCAAGGGTTTGTGATGAAGGCCCTCAGTTTAGACCTAGTTTATGCCCATGCAAGTACACCATGAAATGAGAGATTCAAAGAGGAAGAGTGAGAATGCTAGTCTCTATGATCATTGAATATGCATTGCAAATGAAAATCGAAACTATTCTATATGATAACGATGCCTCAAAGAAAATATGCAAACTAATCTATGAAGGAAATATGCATGATTAATCTATTTAAAGGAAATATGAATTTAAATTAACACAAATATACTCTAAATAGATTGCCATGGATGCATGAGAGAAGAAGACAAGAAGAAGAGAAGTTGCATGGTTCAAGCTCAAATGCTCAAACTCTCCTCCAAAACTGCTCTCCAAACTTGCAGCATAACAATAACATGAAAAATTGATATCTCTCAAATGAGAAGGAGAGGGCTCCTTATAAAGGAAAGTGTGGAGAGGAATGCATCCTCAAAAGCAATGTGGGATAAATCCCTAAAAGGCAAGTGAGAGGAAAAAGCCCACCACTTAGGAATATGTGTGGAGAAAAAAGAGTTTTATTTATTTTTTATTTGATTTATTTAATTTTTTGCATAAAAAAAGAGAGCTTTAAGTGGGGATTTTATTTATTTAATTAGAAGAGGGATTTTTTCTTTTAATTAAATAAGATTATTTAATTTTAAAAAAGAGAGATTTTAATTAAATAAGATAAGATTATTTAACTAAAAGAGAGATTTTCTTTTAATTAAATAAGATTGTTTTATTTAATAAAAAGGGATTTTCTTTTAATTAAATAAGATCATTTTATTTAATTAAAAGGGGTGTTTTATTTTAATTAAATAAGATTATTGATGAAATGATCAAACCTTAGGAAATATTAAAATAATTGAATTAATTACGATTTGATCAAGGAAATTGATTTGAATTGAAAATGCTACAAGGCATTGATTCAGGAATTTGGTAAATTGATTTTGTCATTTGATAAATTGAAGAATGGGGGCCCATAGTATATGCAACCATTTTAGGGTGCATACAGAACTGTTACTCAGTCACTTTGGTCATTACTCTGCATGCCTTGACATCAATTTTTCCTAGCCATGCCTTGACTTCAAATTTGAAAAACCCACTAGGATAGGTCATGAGTGCTTTTTCTCAGTTTTAAAACCCTATTATATGTGATCAAGCCTTAAACTCAATCATGATTGGATTATTTCCTTTACCTTTTAAAACTTAAAATATTTCATACACTCTGTCAAAATCTTTGCTTTTTAATAGGTTGGCCTTTTATCTCATGGCGCAAGAAAAAACCCACACAACCTTACCTTACTCTTACCCCAGTTCACTTAGAGATTGCATGACAGTATTGTCTCTAAGTCGCTGAGAGTTTAGCTTTACCTAGGTTTGATTGTGAGAGTCAAAGTGGACCACATGATCAGATCCTCATCAACGTCTTGAGTTGAGGCTTAGAATAATCTTTTACTTTCATAATCTGTTAAGAGATTACATGACCATTGTTAATTTCCTTCTAATCTGATGGCTTGTGCTGAATATCCCAACCTTTTTCTTTAGCTCCAATTTGTCATGAGATCACACAACTATAAGCTACCTCTAAGTCATTGAGAGTTTATCTCAACCTTGGGTTTTCTTTGAGATCTTACGCATGCCAAAGATCTCCTCAACCACTTGAACATGTATTTCAATCTAAGCATACTGTCTCTTGATTGCTGAACAATCCTGATTTATTGACTTTGGTTTTAGCAATCTAACGCTAACCACAAGATCTAATCTTAATCTACAGTTCAGATTCACTTGCTACTAACTTGACTTCTTTGTCTCAACCACAACTAACCACATTTCTTTTGGATACTTAGTGACTGAGGAAAGTCGAAGTCACTGAAATATTTCTCTACCCCAGGTTTTATTTAGAGATCATGCGCCAACCCTTAGATCTTATCTTGATCAACGATCATCATGAAGTCTCTCAATCTTTCTGTATAGCTTCATCAAGTCCTTCTGATATCACATGGTAACCCTTAATTCTCTTCAATCTGACGATCTACACTGAATCTCAAAACCTTTCACTTAACTACACTTTTCTTTAGAGATCTCGAGAGAAGTTTTATCTCTGAATCGTTGAAAGATTCATTAACTGATGAGTTAATTGGGAGATTTCACACACACCACACAATCAAGTTAAGAATAACACAAGATCTACAACTATCTCTTAGTTTCTGGAAGAAACTTTTACCTTGGAATTTGTTCTAAGATCACGCGACAGTCGCTCATCTTGGGAGAGATCAATGAACAACATTAAATCTCTAAAGCCTTTACTTAACTCTAATTTCTTTGGGAGATAACGCGACTAAGGCAGAATGAAACTCAATCCTAACATTAGGTTATATCTCAAGACTTTGTGACTGAGTAAACTCAAATTCATTGAATAATTTTTGTAACTTGAGTAAGATCATGAGATAAAGCACTCTCCACATGATCAAGTTTGAATCAACGGTTGTCGCTAAGTCTCTGAAAGACTTTAAGCATATTCCATTCTCTCTGAGATTAAGAGATACAAGCTATCTCCAAGTTGCCAAACAAAATAGAATATTTGGTTCACTGTGCGAGATTAAGAGATAAAAGCATCCACTTAAAGCACATGACTTAAAAGATTTAAGTTATTCAACAAAAAGGTAACTTCAAATTAGAACAAGGCTAAGAACACTTAGCATTTTTTGCACGACAAGGATAAAAATGATGTAGGGCTTAGGTTTTTCACATTTCTTATTTCTTTTATCGCTTGGAGATCAACATGTGCAAGAAAATTTGATAGTACTCTGGACAGGTCTTGACATTTTAGGCAAAATTAACATTGGGAACCCAAAATTTTAAAGCAAGAATCAGATTACTAGAAATGTATCCAACACCACCCCTACACCACCCAAGAGGACATCATAGATAGACAAAGAAAAAAATATTCCAATGAGAAGGAAAAGATTCTCCAAACAAAATGCACCACGTAAAAGATGGAGGACTGATGTAGAAAAGAAAGAAGTAGAAGAGAAGAAAGTAGAAGAAAATAAAGTAGAGGAAAAGAAAGAAGAAGAAAACAAATAAGAAGAGAAGAAAGAAGAAAAGGAAAAAGAGGAGAAAACTACTGAGAGACAACTTTGGAAGCCAGATCTAAGGATGCTTGCAAAGAGAATAGTTGATCAAGGAAATATAAATCAATTGCTGAGATGCTATGACATGTACTATAACAATGATAAAATTCTAATTGAAGACTTTGTGATTGTTCATATGCTTATGTTAAAAAAGAATCCAATTGAAATTGAAGGTAGTGTTCCTAAGGATTTGTATGAAAATTTGGAAATAAGGAAGTAGTTAGAACTTATAGAAGATAATAGATAAGAAGGAAAGCCATAGATTATATATGACCAATTGTTTCATATGATAAACATGAGAGGATATTGAAAGCCATAAAACCCCTACTAAGAATAAAATCAATATTAATCAAAATTATGGGGAGAAAGTATGATGAGGTTATAGAGGATTCCCACAAAGCTATTGATAAGGTACTAATGGAAACAAAACCTAAAAAGAAATCACCTCCTAAGCCCAAGGCTACTATGCCCAAAACTATTTTGAGAGGAGATTCCTCTAAACCTGTAGAAATAAACATTGACTCATTAAGGATGGAGGTGATAGTAGTATTTTTTTAGCATAGTTAAGCAACCAGAATTTTTGTTTGTTGGTGTGCCTATGTCTTTGGACACTTCACATTATATAAGTGACCCTTTTCAAAGGAATATAGATAGTGTTACTGATATAGATGGAAGTGGTGAATAGAGTGCTTTCAATTTTACTGAGACTGAGAAGGAAGAAACTAATAAGGAAGTTTTGAAAGATAGTTTAGTTGTGGATAAGAAGGAATCTGAAGTTAAAGTTGAAGAAAAATAAGAAACAAATATATCTATTCCTATTTCTTCAACTTTACTATTGGAAAGTAGTGATAAACCTATGAATACTAGTGTTTATGGTATGGATGAGGATGAATTTATGAAGTTATCATACATATCCTTTGCTAAGGCTAAGGAGAGATTAGAATAGAGAAGAGAGGAGAAGTCAAAGGTACTGGAAAGAGAAGTTGATAGTAGCAACATAATTCTACCCCTACCTTTCACTTTCTAGGGAAGTGATATAGTGGATAACTTGAACAAAGTCCTTGATGACTTTAATGTTCACTTTGATTCTTTAGACAAGGCCACAATAGTTAAAGCTAGAAAAGATTACATGGAGAAGAAGCTAGAAGAGGTATGCAAGTCAATCAATTGGGATTTAACTATAATGGATAAAATTATTACTGAAGTGAAGTATTTCATAATTCATGGAAGGAAGTTGTACAAATAATATATAAATCCTCTTGTGCACTTGAAGAGTATAGATGACATCATTGGGAATGAAAAAAGGACACTAGATGAAATGGTAAAGAGTTGTGAGTCCTCCTCACAAACTATCACTAAGTTGGATAAGGAGGTGTCCAAGCTATTAGACAAAGTTAGTGTGCTTGAGACTAAGAAAGGGATTTTTGGGAAGATTTGGTGTGTTGAGGAGTCTAACAACTCTGAAACTATCAATTCTAGAGAAACACCTTGTAGACATGGAGAAAATGAAGAAGGCCCTCATTGAAGACAAGCCTAAAGAACTCAAGGCCGTTGAGATTTCATCTTTTTCTCTGAATGGTTTGATTCATGTTGGTCACATCTTGGTGAAGACATGGACTATAGAGGCAAAGACCTTGGAAACCTCTTTCCAAGATATACTTCACATGGTATGAGTTTTTGATGTGTAGTTTTGAAATTTTGATATGTAAATATATAAAATTTTGAGTACACCTTTTCCATTGATGTCAAAGGGGGAGTAATAAGTATGAAAAATGCACTTAGTCAATAGTTTGGTATTGGACACTTAGTCATATGTTTACTAAGTGTTGCATTCAATGCCAAAGGGGGAGATTATTGGCAAGTGGCTCGATCACCATAGAATAGAGGTTGTCATTTATGGAAACACTACTCATTGGCATGGTCGCTTGAAGTACAATCTCATTTTAGACATTCAGTTTTGTAGAAATGACTAAGTCTAGGATGCAGTTAATAGGGTACAGTTACATAGTTTTGATTAGCGAGCACACTATGCATCAAACTAAGTCATGCGAGCTTACAAGAGTGTCCTATGGGATGTAATAGACCTCCACTCAAGGTCACTTGGTTTTTAGAATTGAACAGAGAAAGGTATAGCCTTTCAAAGTTATGTGAAGACAATATAACAATGATCTTGGGAAGATGAGTAGCCGCGATGATTAAGGGAGTATTCTGTGGAATCCAGGAGTGCTACTTTGGATTTGGATTGGGTCCTACCCTATTTTTGTTGATTTATGATCGCAAACTATGCATTTGATATTAGGTTAAGTGTTGGACACATTTTGTGATGTACTTATGAGCCGACTGAAAGAATCTTTGAGATCGATTATATAAGTGAAGTTATTTTATGATGTAAACATGTGTGTTGAATGTGTAGATGTATTGTGATGTCAAAATCAGACAATAGATGTTGTGAGCTTTAATTGAAACTACTTGAGCATAGTATATGCTTGTATAATTCATATTTATAAATGATTGTAACAAAAAAAATTATTTTGTACTAGCATTGAGCTCCTTGTATACCCCTAATAGGGTTTCCATCCTTTAACAAGGCTATGTGCTAAATGTAATATTCAGCTCCTAACAGGGCTAGGTCTCCTAATAGGGACACTATACTTGTTAGTGCATCATTTGTGAGTATAATACCTATTAGGGTTTTACCTTGGCAAAGGTCTTCTCATGAAAAAATTATGGTGATATGAGTTGTTTACTTTATGTGCATGTTCTTATTATTTTGGTAGTTGCTTGGTTGAGTTTGAATTGGTTAAATTTGTTTATAAAGTGTTTTAATATTGATACACCCCCCTCTCAGTATTACTTAATTCTAACACATGGAATTATTTTTAACATTGTATTATTGTTTTGATATTTTCTATATTATCTCTTTGTTTCTTTGACCATTTCTTATCTATGCATGGTTTTTGTATTGTAAGGTTATCTACTGTAGTTTTCCTAAATCTCATTCTCTATTAATTGCTATCAAAATTCATCCTCCTTTTCATATGAAAACCTCATTTATTACACTCTAATCCTAATGGTATGATTGATTTTTGAACATGATTATCCTTTTCTCTCATGGAATCATTGGTTGTCCCTGTTGTATTCATTGTAATGATCTCCTCTATGGCATAATAGTCATTATTTTGTGCTACTTGTTCGTGAATGAATCTAATGAATTTGATTTTATTTACTACTAATATATGCTCCATTCTTGCAAAGAACTACTTCTCATTAGTGAAATGTTTATAATTATTTCTAAATATTCTATTTTTTTCAATAGAGATCTCTACTTTTATAACTCATGAGCTCACTATCCTCGCATGGAAACTACTATTGAAATTTAAAATACATTGTTTGAGACTTCATATAATATGTAGCAACATGTTTTTTCCTTCAACGTGACTACCCTCATGACTGTTTATCTTTCATTCTTCATAAATGTTTAGCTCTTACTTGTATGCACCCTAAAATGGTCACCTAGACTATGGGCCCCCATTCTTCAATTTATCAAATGACCAGAATCAATTTATCAAATTCCTGAATCAATGCCTTGCAACATTTTCAATTCAAATCAATTTCCTTGATCAAATCTTAATTAATTCAATTATTTCAATATTTCCTAAGGTTTGATCATTTCATCAATTATCTTATTTAATTAAAAGAAAACAATTCCTTTTTATTAAATAAAATAATTTTATTTAATTAAACTTCCTTTTTAATTAAATAATCTTATCTTATTTAATTAAAATCTCTCTTAATTAAATAATATTATCTCATTTAATTAAAATACCCCTTTTAATTAAATTAAATAATCTTATTTAATTAAAAGAAAATCCATTTTTTAATTAAATAAAACCCCCACTTAAATTCCTCTTTGTTGAAAAATGAAATAAATTAAATAAAAATAAATAAAGTTCTTTTTTCTACACAGCTTCCTAAGTGGTGGGCTTTTTGCATCTTAATCATAGCCTTTGATTTTTGCCTCTTAATTTCTACCATCCATTTCTCTTTATAAGGAAACCTCTCCTTCTCATTTGATAAAGAAAGATTTTAGGCTAATGTTATGCTGCAGGTTTGGAGAGCAACTTTGGAGGAGATTTTGAGCACTTGAGCTTGGATATTATAACTTCTCTCTTCTTGTCTTCTTCTTTCATGCCCCATGGCAATCCATTTAGATTAATTTTGAACTTGCATGTTAGATTAGATTCATGTTTCCTTTCATAGATTAATCCTGCATTTGTATTTCCTTTCATAGAATAATAATGCATTGTTATCATATAGATTAATTTCCTTTCATGCATTTTTATCATATAGAATAGCTTTCATTTTCATTTGCATGCATACTTGAAGATCATGGAGACTAGCATCCTTCTTTTCCTCTTTGAATCTCTCATTTTATGGTGTACTTGCATGGGCACAAACTAGGTCAATCTGAGGGCCTCCATTACAAACCCCTGCACTCCATGAATAAAGAGCTATGAGTCACCATTCGAGATCTCATTCTTGAGCAATCTTGGATATACTGATTCATAGAAGTGTGACACATTTTTAGCACACATTTTTGGCACCCACCATGATGCTCCTGATTTTCTTCATTTTCTTTAGATTTTTAGATTTTCTAATCTTTACATGGTTATTTTATTGAAGTTTTTCAAGCCTAACCCTTGTGCAAGATGAGTTGAAGACAAAACCTAGGGTTTTTTTGAAATATTTGATCATATCTCCCAAAAGTCTTGGAGTTTTGGTGTGAATTGATTTTTGCAGGTTGGCATTGGGTCAAAGGTGTCTCAGTATGAAAATCAGATTTTTTGGATCATGTTTTCGTGATTTATAATTTTTCATGAAAATTTGTTTCTAGTCACAAATCAGTGAATTTTTTGGAAAAATTTACATTTCTGGAAAGCTCTTGGAATTATATAGGGGTATGTTCTCTGTGTGTTTTGTTTTGATGATAAATAATGGCTTAAAAATCTGATCTTTAAAAATTGGTTTGTTTTGATAAATAGGGTCCCTAGGGCACAAATCATAAAATATTGCTAAAAAAATTACATTTTTGAAAAAATCTTTTTTTTTTTAACAGGGGTCATTTTTTTGCATTTAGGGTTTGGGATCTGAATTTATGTCATATAGGTCCAATCTTGTTGTCTAGGTCAAAAATTAAAATTTTAAAAAGGGCATTTAATGATTAGCTTGCACTTATTTTTCACATGGTTCAATGCATGATGTGAGTTGTCATTTGGATTATTTTCTAGTTATTATTGCTCCTAACAATTGATTTTCAGATCTAACCCTAGGGTTTGCATAAGTTGAATATACATTGCATATAAAATAAGGTAAAATATACTAAGCACGTTGCTTTGGACTTGAGGTATTTTTTTTCATCTGTATAACATTTAGATTTTGGAAATAAAAATGAACCTCTCATGTGTTTAGCTTGAGTGTTTCTTGCTTTCATAGATCACATTTCCAATTTTTTCTCTAAATGAATGAACCTAGATTTGCTTTCTTGCATATATGTTTCACATAGTAATTAGGCCCTATGAACACTATTTGTGGTGATCTTGAGAGAGTGGGCTTCATTCTCTTGTCTTACATGAGAAGCTCTTCTTGACGATAGATCCCCTTGTAGGTAGGGAAGGATTTGTTATTATCTCACTTGGTTTGGTCTTCAACTTTTGACGACACTTTCTCTCTTGAGATTGGTGGTCATTGTTGTTGATATATGAACCTTGGATGAGGTGATTTCAAATTAGTGGGTCAATTAATATTTTTTTCTATGTCTGGGTGAGGTGAATAGGCTAGAGGATTATGCCCTTTTCCCTTTTGGGAGAATCAAAAACTTGGAAACCTTGAATCCAAACAAAGTCCCCATGTGGTTCATATTGTGAGTCTTCCTTGTTAGAGAGGGTTAACCATAGAGGACACTCCCTTTATTGGGTAAACCACGTGGATAGAACCTCCAGTGGTAATAGCCATTTTTGCCATGGTAGAAACAAATTCTATATAAATGTCCTTATGGAAGAAATATCCACCGGTGTGGTATCTTGTTGGGTTGTCAGATCTCCTCAGTAGCTCCTAATTGATTAAATTCTCAGTCTATCTCAAAACCTCGGTGCACCAGGATTGAGTTTTACCCCTTTGAGATTGCAAAAGTTGTAGAGTCAAACCATTACTATGAACCATAGTGCAACCAAAATTTTCTTTTCTAGGACTATGTGCATGACTGAAAAACATTCTGAGAACATACACAAGTAAAATTCTTATGGAGTAGAATACTATGTCACTATTCTTTTTCATGCACAAGGTTGCTTTGTCCCTTGCTCATTGTTTGAAGACAAATGTTTGCTTGAACTCCCTGATTGCTATTCTGCGTGCCTGATTCATGGTGAAAATATGTTAATGCATCTAGTTGGTCAATTAAAATGAACAAATCTGAGCTCCTGAGTGACAACAACTTCAATAGATCTACCCAAAAGTGCTATGACATGTTTCTCAACATCCAAATGAACGTAAATGGTATCAAGTTGAACAAAATGATTCTTGGTCTTCTTTCTTCCACATCTCCCATGTCTTCCCAGTCTCCCATTTCCATCATTTCTCTTCTTTCTTCATGCTTCTTCCTCTTGTTCCTAAGCTCTTCACGTATTCTTGTTTCTTTTCCTCTTATTATCTAGTCTACCTTCTTCTATTCATCTCTTCTGTCACTCCCATGATTGATTCCTCCTCTTTGAGAACCATGGATTTCAACTATCTTGTTTTGGAACCTCTCTTAAAAATAGATGATATCAAACTCATTTCTCAATTAGAAGAGTATTATTCCTCCAAAAATCACATGGGTAATAAATTTATGACAAAAATAGAAAAAAAAATGATTGAATGAGATTCCTTTGCTAGGATCATACTCATGATCTTGTCAAAACCTCCTTCGACTTCCAAACATCTTTCATCTTCTAAGTCTTCTCATCTTTCCTCATCATCCAAGTCTTCTTCCTCCACTAGGTCTTTACTTTCCTCTTCTCCACGATCTTGTTCCTCTTCTACTTCTCCCAAGAGTCTTACTTCTCTTCTCAAGACATACCATAATGAGCAATGTGACAATCCTTGTGATGCCTCTTCCACGAAGAGTGACATGCCCATCTTTGATGACTATGATGATGGAAAATGTAGTGATACCTATGGCACCTATATTCCTAAGAATCCTCCTAGTCGTGTGCTCATTCTTATTGGTAATGGGTTGTCACATTGGATAGATTGTGATGGTGATCCATATGACTCTGATTTTGAAAGATACTTTGATAATTTTTGTGAACAATACCTAGATGATACATTTACTTCTATTGAGGAAGAGAAAGCTTTCCGTGCTGATTATAAACATAAATACTATAAGAATCTCTCCTCTAAGAGCTCTCATGCTGAAAATAAAGATTACACTCTCGAGAAAGATCATGTTAATGATGAACCTTTGTTTTGTGATGATTCCCTTCCAT
>MU227838.1:2242099-2252603 GCA_018584345.1 Thuja plicata | reverse complement strand
GCAAATACTTTCAATAATGCTAAACCTAAAGAGCCTAAGCCTTTATATGCTATAATTCCTACTTCAGCTAATCCTTCCCCATCTCTTCCCAAGTCTCCCATACAATTCCAACATGCTTCCTTGTCCTAAGAAGTGGCTCCATGTCAAGAGGACTCTAAAAATGATAAAGAAAAGAACATAAAGAAAGATCAAGATCAAGAAACCTCCATGTCATCCAATCCTTTTCATGATGTCTCTTATCCATTTCAGGGTTCTTTTGATCCCACATGCCCTTTCTCATTCATTCCACCTTGTCTTAAGTCATCTCCTAAGCAAGATCAAGTTACTACTTACACCGTTGAACTTATTGACAATAAAAATAACCTTACCCCACTTACGCTTTCTAAAGATGATACTTCCATTAATGTTATTAAAAATGTTGTTGTTACTTCCAATATTAAGCCTATTAAAAATCAAGAGGAAAATTATGCAATTATGCTATCCAAAAATCATTTTCAAGATCAAAGTTTTCCCTCTTCTTGTTCTACCACTCCATGTTCGCTTCCACTTTCTACTCTTCCAAAGTCTTTCCAAGCTTCAAACAATCCTATCAAAGACGGTGCTCCTATTCAAGATGTTCATGATCCTATTGAAAATCCTAACACTCACTCTAAAGATACTGATGTCTTTGGTTGTCATATACATGTCAATAAACTTATTGATTATCCTTTTGTGTCTTCCATGTCCATCCTTGGACCTCCTCCACCAATACTAAGGGCTTCATGTTTTCCTTCCATCTTCGGTCCTTATGTCCCTTCACTTTCCCCTCCTAACACACTTAATTTTTCATCCATCTTGGGTCCTTATGTCCCCCCATCTCCTATCTTTCCTCATGATCAACATAGATGCACACCCTTGAATCCTTTTCATCCATCTAAACCAGCCATATTCTTCTTCTTCCTCCACAAGTCCTAAGTATTTTGGAAGCAACTTGAATGTTCATACAAGAAAAAGAAGGAATACAAGAATCCATCTAAAAAATAAGATCACCATGTCTCCTCTAATCGACATGGGGGCATAAGTAAAAAGAGATATCTAAGAAGAAAACTACAAGACAAGTATGGGTTTCAAAATCCATCATTGAAGATATTCTCTCTAAATCATCAAAAAGAAATGAAAAGCCTATGACTATATGGATTTCAAAGTCTCTCTTGAAAGACTCTCATGTTGAGAAACAAGTGAAGTTGACATTCAAGCTTCCAAAGGCTTCCACTTCATCTTCTTCCAAAAACATTCTTTCATTGCATGCGCCTAAACCACCACCTCTGTTATCCATTCACCATATTCCTTTACATATTCCTTCATTCACATTTCCTCCATCCTCTCTCCACCCTTCAAGGTGTGTATTGACATTGATCTTGCCTTCCTTTCTGTCTACCCTTTCACAATTCTTCCATTCACTATCCTTCTACCTTCTATCCTTTTTCAATCCTTCCATTCACTATCCTTCTACCTTCTATCCTTTTTCCTCATTTGTCTATTCCTCCTATCTTCCAACCTCACTCACTTTGCATAAAACCTTATCCTCCATTTTTCTTTTTCATTTTCCTTTCCCTATCAGCATCTTTGAGCATATCATTTTGAATCCTTGGCATATCATGGTTTATCCTTTCAAGGAGCATTATCTAAAAAGCTTGCCTTCTTCCAAAAATATAAAAAAAAATGAGAAAAAAAATTAAAGAGAAATAATTTCATCCTATGGAAAATTTCACTCCCTTGTGGCACCTTGGATAGGTACCATGATGAAAACTTGGCAATCAGGCATCATGCATAGTTCTTCTACATCTTTCATCCATTATGTATTCTCTCTTTGATCTTGACAATGTTGACCTATATATGAACATTTGGGCTATCTTGTGAGCTATCTTACAATGATCTTTCTTTCATTCCTTTCATGTTTAGCCTTCATATCTATCTTCCTCCATTCATTTTTTCCT
This sequence comes from Thuja plicata, assembly GCA_018584345.1. Taxonomy (NCBI): domain Eukaryota; kingdom Viridiplantae; phylum Streptophyta; class Pinopsida; order Cupressales; family Cupressaceae; genus Thuja; species Thuja plicata. The sequence goes on along the minus strand of MU227838.1, from coordinate 2,250,627 downwards.
ATCACTATCCTTTTCCCCTTTGGTCTTGATCTAACAAAAAAAAACAAAAAAGAAAGAGTAAAATACGGTGCTATGAAGCCTCTTGACATGTCTACACCTTTGGAATGCATCCTTTCCTACTCTTGCATTACGATTTTGTGACTTATCTTATTTTGGCCTTTCATTTCTTGTCCAAATGTGCTTTACATGATGTTTCTTTCTTTTTTCCCTAGCTTGGGTACTCTTGAGGAGTTTGCCTTTGAGGATTTCTTCCCTTCATTCTCCTTCATTCTCCTGTCTTCCATCTCTTCCACCTGCTTTCTAATCCCTCATGTCCCCCACCTTGCTAAAATATTGGGACTACACAATGTGATCTTTCTTGGGAGTTTGATGCCCATTCTGTTTGGGGGCATCTTTTGTACATAATTATTGATCCTGAAAAAATCTAAAAAAATGATATATTGTCAAAAATTCTAAAAATTAGAAAATGTATTGAAAAAATGATCATCTTAGTGAAAACCTAGCAATAGGTGTGTTGGTTGTATTCCTACTCCTGCTCCGTTGCCCTAAAATTTTGTGATCCTCATGCCCTTTTCCTTCCTAAGGTTAGAAGTCTCTCATCCTTGAAATATCCCTTTTGAAATTTTTTAGGGTCTTTAGGTCAAAATCCATATGAAAATGCAAAACCTCAAAACCCTAGGTCCTGCTCTAAGCCAAAATGAGAAAAACCCTAAAGTGTTCATCATGTTTCTATTTTGGCGTTACCTTTTTGAAACAACTTAAGTCATGTGTCTTTTATCTTAGTCGCCTAGTCGCTTGATCCTAACAACATATTCCTTTTTGTTTCTAGACCTAGCGATTAACTAATGTTGGTATGTCGCTTAAGGACACAGAATATTCTTTATGTTTTACGAGACTTGGCAGAGCCCTTCAGTCATGAAGTCTCCAATTAAAGAAACACATCAGCAATTAGCAAAAGGGCCCATAGATGAGTCACAGTGTCGCGTGAATGAACCAGCAGTTAGTAAATGTCTATGAGACTTAGCGATTGTACTAGTTGTGTAGTCTTTGAATTGGCTTGCAGTTGAGTGATATGTTAAATGTTTGTCACATAGTCTCCAAGAAGGTTGACAGTTAATTGAAAGATGTCGAGACTTCATGACAAACCGCATGTAGTTTGGAATGAAAGACAGTCGGGTGGTTGCTGGATTAAAATGCTAAGTCAGTGTCTATTCAGCGATTCAGAGAAAAATAGTTAGAAGGGACACGTGTCCACAAGGTAAAAGGATAAAGGGTAGTCGCGTGGTCTCCTAAAAAAATGAAGTCATCTGGCGATTAAGAGACTAAGAGTATAAAGTGCTTTGTTGTCGCGTAGTCTCTGAATTAAAACCAAAAGCCAATGCTTGTCGCGTAGTGTCTGAAAGAATTGTCAACTAACATTTGTAATCAGTGATTGAGCGACCAAGGTTAGTCGTAGGGTCTCGTAAATAAAGATAAAATTCAGCGACTTAGAGATAATTGTAAAAGACTAAGATAACTATTTGTCGCGGAGTCTCTGAATAAACTGTGGGTTAAGTATTTCATCCAGTGACTTTGATTCCTTCAGTCGCATAATCACCAGAAATGAACCATGGTTAGCTAGGATAAGGAAATAACATAGTCTCTTGGTCTCCAAAAGATTTAAGGGTTAAAAGAGTTGGGTCAGTGACAAGGAGATAATACATAGTTGCGTAGTCACTCAATATGAAATTTTATAAAAGGCGGCAGTTGATGAAATGACAACAATGAATGATTTGGCATCTAATGACAATCTAGGATATTAATTACTGTGTGAAAAGGGTAGCTAAGATGTCTGACAGAGAGCCAATCACATAGAGGCATGTCATCTCCTTCAAATTTTATAAGCATTTTTCTAAAGATACACATATATGAATTTGATTTCCTATCACACTCATGAACTACGGCTAGGTTTTCAATTAATTTCATAGCATGCTGAATTGAAGATAGAATTGATGATTTTTCAAATGATGAGCCATGTACTTGAAACAGTTACCATAAAGAGTTGATTGAAGGCTCATTTTTAACTTATCTTGCATTCAGAATTATAGAGAAAAGAAGTGCTAGGTTTTCTGCTTGTTGAAAGTAGAAATTGGTTAAGTTGCAGAGTACTATATTGATTGTCAAGTTTTGAATTGCTAGGAACAGTGCATAGGGATGAGAAGTGAGTCTTGAGAGAAGATTTTCTTCAATACTGGTAAAGAAAAGAGGATTGAAACAAAGAAAATATGAGTAGAGAAGTTAGTGTGGCTTCTACCAGTGGCAGAAGTGACAAGATAGATGATGATGCTAAAGGGAAGAGGAATTATTCTGATGAATTCCTGAAATTGTTGCCAGGTTCTACACAGAATAAAAGGACAAATGCAAATGTGCTTACAGATGATTACTACGAGATCAGGGATGCTAACACTCTAGGATCAGTAGGTTTTTCTCTTTTCAACTACTTCTATAACAATTCTAATAAAGCCATTCTAGTGTCAAACCCTTGGACTTGAGGTCTAGATAGGTTAATTTTCCATGATGTCTATATAGATGTAGACTTGTTCTTAGGTCTTTCCAGTCACTATGATGTCCTGTCCAAGACAATTAAGAAAAATGATGGCACTGCCTTGCTTATCCTAAACAGAAACTCATTTATGAAAGCCTTTGGCTTGTACAGTACCATGTCCACCAAAATTAATATTACTAGGCAAGAAGAGAGATATAGGTTAAAGCCTGGAATTGCTAGGGGACAATTTTAAAAGCATATTCTCAAGGAGGTTAGAAACCATATTACTCCTATACCTGGGACATCACCCTATTGCTTCAAGGACCTCCATTTTTATATTAAGTATATCACCTATGCCCTGTGTAGAGTGCTAGGGATAGATGGAGGAGCTGAGAAGATAAACGCTGGAGTTTTGATGATGGTGTTGGACTTACAAGAGGTGAATTCTAGCACTAGCTATGATTACATACAGTACATAATTGATAGGATGCATGAAGGTTTTGTTGCAACACAGAAGAAGATAAAGGATCCCAAGGAGAAAGAACCTAGGTTCTTCCACTATTCCATCCTCATGCATCTCCTTTTGCATTTTAATTTTAGGATCATGGATGTGAACAAATTGGATCCTCAGAGGATTTTCAAGGATAGGCCTAATCCCATTCAGTTTTGGGTTAGGATTTGGAACTATACATCCAAAGATTGTGACTACCATGCATTTGAGAACTTGATTGTATATACAATAATATAGAGCATGGGCATTAGTAAGACCAGGCTCCCAATCAAGGTCCTACAACTATTAAGGCCTTGTGATTATGTAGACAAATGGGAGGGAGATCATAACTAGGGAGACTTCTTTCTTGAGAGAACTTTACCATGATCAGGGTATATGGATGTATACATCCACCCCATATCTTTCCCTACCATGTGCCATGAAGAGTTACTGCCATGGAATTCATCTAGCAGCTGTTATTAACAAATAATGAGCATTTTGCGCCACACAAGAAGGGGACCTTAACCCCTAGGAAGTTTAAGGTCTTTAATTTTACTATTGGAAAAGGTGCCATTGACACAGTCAGCAAGTGGTTGGAGAGATGCAGAATGGGGGTAGCCTCATATAGATATATTGATCCTGAGGGTTTTATGGCAGGAGTCAGAAATTTTTTGACCCCCACAATCCCTAATTCAAATGTTCATTGTGAGTGTATAGAAGAAGATGCATCATGAAATCTTCTTGATGAAGATGAGATCAGAACAAGGAGAGCAAGGATTTAGGAGTTGCTGAATCTTGAAAAGCAAATAAGAAGAAATGGGTTGGCTTTTGGAGGATTTTACCCTGATTTTCCCTATTTTGATAGGATCAAAGCCATGATTGATAATTTCTATGTGCTTTGTGAACAACTTGATAATGTCCTAGATAAAAAAGGAGCTCAGGAGCCTGATCATTCAAAATAAGAATATGAAAGTGGTAGTGATTGTGACTATGCCTGTCCACTTCAATATGATCAGCCTCAACAAGATGTTGCAGAGGCAACAAAGTTGCAAGGAGAAGAGGACCATATCATTAACCTAACAGAGGTCTCCCAACCAAACGATGTAGAGGAGCCTTCAGCCAAAAGGAAAAAATTTGACATAGGTCAGCCTTCAACTGTTAGACAGGAAAAGAAAAAGGATAAAGTAAGTGCTCTCATTCCATAACCTAAGAAAATTAATTAGACAAGGAAAGAAGAAACAACTAGATGAAGAGGAGAATATTGAGTTGCCTCTCAAGTGATGTATTGATGAAAGATTAATACATCAACAACAATTTTTAAGTGATGATAGTTTCATCAAGACTGATGAATTTAAAGATTTTCTAAGGTGGCATAAGAAGGAGAAAATAAGTTCTCAACTAAAGATTGATGGAGAAGAAACAATCACAAATGAGGCCCTGTTAGTCTTACAGGCATATGACCCTGATAGTGAGGATATCTCACCAGATGAGGCTAGGAAGATGGTGTTAAACAGTGGCATATTTCTTGTTGAGGGCTGGGACATGGCTTCATCTTTTATCATTGATCAGATAAGGAAGTATCTATACTTGAAAATGGCAAGTGAAGTACAAATGGGAGACATGATAAAGGGTTTTAGGTATAGCCCAAAGTCTCAAGATTTTTCCATGTAGAGCCTTTTCCCAAAAGATCAAAAACCCCAATTGGTAAACATCCAGGAGAATATGGTGGGCAATCAGATGGTCTGGTCAGTACAAAATACAGGGGATCTAGAGATTTCCCAGATCATGACTCATTGGGCACACTTAAATGAAGACAAGACAAAGAAATTGTTTGATAAGTGTAGCATCTTGGTAGAAGAGACCAGTGCCTTGGCCAAGGACCGGGAGATGTGCCATATCAAGATACACCAATGAACTAGGTGATTGCAGAGTTAATGAAGAAATTTGAAGAGAAACCTACCTTCACAATAGCCTTTGCAAATTGAGGAGAAAGAAAAATCAGAAGAGGTGGTTGAGAAGGATGACATGGGAGAGAAGAGAAATGAAATAACCTTAAATGAATTTAGGTAAATTTTACAACATAGGATTGACATATTGAAGGATAAGATAGATGTCATCCTCAATGCATATAATAAGTTGCACACCCTAAACACAGAGACAACATGGTACATTGCTACTCTAAACCCTTATTTTGTTAATTGGTCTCCTAGGATGCAACTATTTGAGAAACTTGCCTTTTTGCAGCCCCTAAGGTCAGATTTACCTGAGGTGGTGACAGAAGTAGGAGATGAGGTTAAAAAGGTTAATGTGGCCTTGTCATTCTTCAAAGGCAAGTTGAACCAAGTAGAGGCTAAATTGAGCCTATTTTCTTCAGATTTCAACAGATTTGTTCCTCCCCTTAAAGGAAAAGATGATCAGGTAAAGGCCTTAGAGGCCTGGAAGAATGAATTTGATAGCAAGATGCGTAGTAATGAAGCATTCATTTCAGGATCTGATTTGGATTTAGAAGGCTTTAATAAGATTTTGGATGAGGCCTTCAAAGCTAAAACTGACATCAATAAATTTCTAGTGGATGTTAAAAGTATCACTGATGTCAGGTGTGAAAGGCAAAAGGAATAGGTATAGAACACTCAGAACTTCAAGTGGCCTACAGATGATGAGGTGAGACCATGTGACCTGATGACTATGCCCAAGAAGAAGAAGCCTGAAATTGAGGAGGAAATCCTCGAGTAAGAGTAGAGGGGAACACTTGGCGCCTGATCATTGAGTACAGGGAGGTTAGCTGTTTATGGAGATAAGTTTAAGTTAGCATGTAATGGTGGTCACTTAGTCTTGCTGCCAATACCAGAAGCTATCCTAAACATTCTCAGATAAAGGCACCAGATTCTAGGAAGGACAAAGAGTATTAGATTTTTATCCTCTATTTTTGTCCTCCCACTGCTTCTTCATTCTTTTCTTTTATCTTTTCTGTACTTTTAGGGTTAGATTCCTTAAACCATCCGAAGCTTGTTGCATCCTAAAATAAAGGATTCCAAGATGTTTAAGGACTTATATATAGGATCAAAATTGTAGTTGAAAGAAATGATGAAATATAATTGTAAGATAGACTTTTAGATTTCAGTTTGTGTTTTTTGAGCTTTTAGCCTTTATATGTACTTGAAGCAGAATATATGAATAAAAATATAGTGCAACTTTATTCTACATTGTTGTTGTCTCTTTACTTATTGTATGCCCTCTTTTATGTTTAATTTGTAAGGCATGTTAAACATATTGGCTATTAGGTAGCTATCTAATTATTTGCAAGTTTCTTCTAAGGGGAGAATTAAACTTTGTGAGTAGTTTCAGAGAGTACTGCAGTGAGTGAGGATTTGATACAATATTATAGAAGTGACAGGATAGTTTGCAAAGCATTTTATCTGAGTTGTATGTAGGTTGTAAGGCATCCTACAGTATTATTGCTTATATATATCTCTGTGGATTTATATTTTTTGACTCTATTGCCCAAGGATAGGCACTAATCTAGAATTTGTCAAGTGATTCATCATCATCCAAGCATTCAAAAACTATTTAAATCAATCACTTTTAGAATATTTTGTAGAATCAATTGTGCTCTTGAAGGTCATAGTTGAAATTTTTTGATTTCTTAAAGCGAAAATCAAATAGGTTATTCCTCCTAGATTTATAAGAATTATAAAAGGAAAGAAGAATGCAATTCCTAGTTATGTTGATGTTTTCTATCATTATGATATTGATTTGGATTGCCAAGCTTTTTCTCAGAATAGTCATAGTCATCTGTATTGTTATATATATGTGCATTTAAAACAGAGCATTCAACACATAAAGTATAATCCACTCTAAAATATTGTCAAGACTGTAATCAGTTATAGGTAAAACTTGCCTGAGTCAGTGGATCTCAAAAAGAAGGAGGTGGTAATAGATATCCCCAGTGTTATCAAAAACCTCATCAATTAGTGTTTTTTCTCTTGCTTGAGTCATAGTGTCAAAAGGCATTAGGGGTCATAGAGTTGTCTAAGTATTCAAGCATCCTTCAGAGGCCCTGCAAGAAAAAACCCTAACAAGGTGCTTTCATATATCTCCAAAGAAATTATATATTCCAAAAATACAAAAAAATCAAAAAAATCAAAAATTCAAAAAAAATAGAAAAAGTGCCTTGGTGAAAACCTGGAAACAGGCGCCTTGGTAGCAAAAATTTAAAAAAATTATAAAAAAGTCCTTTAAAAAAGAAGAAAAAAATGAAAAAATGAAAGATGAAAAAATTGTAATAAAATTCAAGTGGTGAAAACCTGGAAACAAGCGCTACTTGAGGCCTTTGAACCCCATTTCTTAGCGCGTGTCCTCAACACTTAGCTTTTCTCCATCATGCCTTGTCCTTGTTGCCTTGGTTTGGAATTGGTCTTTGTCTTTGTCTAGGGGGCATAACTGTGTTAGCGTTGGTCTCTTGGATGCGTTAGTCTTTAGGACATTTCACAAACAATGTTTTTCAATATCACCCCACTGTATTTTTCAATACAACCCTTGACATTGAGTGTTTTTCAACACTTATTGGTTGGTCTTACTCCATTTTGTCATGTGGTCTTACCTACTTGCGAGCATTCGATCCTTATCATCAGAACTTAGTATCAGTTAACATACTTAAATTTTTAAACACAACACTTAATGCTTGAGCTATGTCATGATATTTTCTTTGTGTGCTGACTGTTATTGATTTTTGTTGAGTGTCCTTATCTAAAAAGTCTCTCTGCTCTCTCTGCTAGGGTTTTCATGTGTACGGCATACTGTCTGTGTTTCCACTCTGAGCCATCCATCTGTCATACCGCATTTACTGCGGGATCTCATTAGGGTTTGCCTTTAGTATGGCTCCGGCCAACTTCGGCCCAGCAGTTACTGCTGGTGCTCGAGTTGAAGCTTTGGACTGCCATGGCGCCTCCCCTGAACAAACATCCTCGCAAGTTCATCCCAAAGGTCTTCCACGAGGTAACCCTGATATTATCCTTAATCCTCAGGAATTTGATACTGCATGTGAATGGTTAGAGAAACATATGCTAATTGGATATTTTGTGGGTCGTACTCCTCCTGAAAGTATCCTCAAGGAATGGGTCAACAAGAGCTAGACCCCTTATAGGGTCTGTCTTGATGGAGTGCAAAACCTTACCAAAGGTTTTTTCCTGTTCAGGTTTGCTAACCCTTTCTAGGTGGACGCGGTTTTCAACCGTGGTCCCTGGACTGTTAGGTCTTCCCTTTTAGTTTTCCAGAGGTGGTCCTGAGACTTTACTGTCTCTGACGATAAAAAACTTAGGGTTCCTGTTTGGGTTGAGTTCCTTGGCCTCCCTTTGCCATGCTAGCCTTTTATTGAAGCTATTGCCAATACCCTAGGCAAGGTCATTGTCATGGAACATGACAATTTTTTCAATGCCCGTCCCCAGAAGCGGGTCTGTGTTGAGGTCGACCTTTCTCGGGACCTCAAAGATACTGTGGAAATTCAGATTGGTGCCC
>MU227838.1:2187923-2213140 GCA_018584345.1 Thuja plicata | reverse complement strand
AGAACTGCCCTAGAAAACACCACGGGCCTTCCTTAAATAGGCAATTTTCCACCGCCTGAGAAGGTTCCAGAAATCTAGCCATTAAGGCCGACTACCCTTAGCATTTAATTATTTTTCACTTTTATTAAAAAGGGTCGGCTTTAAATATTTACAAAACATGAGATTAGGTAGCCCAACTTTCGAAAGCCATAACTTTTGAACCATAGCTCTGATTGGCTATTATAACCACTTTTCGGAAAGGGGAGATCGCAATCTGCAGTGCTTCACTAGCAAAGCTCTAGTTAGTTAGGGGTTCGACCTCGATCCGGAGCCTCTAAGGTCCTAAAAATTGAGCTCAAAGGTTTTTCACCCTAAAATCTCAACAGTAAATCCTTAATAACTTTGCCAATACAGATGATCTGGCAATGAAATTCAACTGGCATTCTTATATGACTAAGATGAATCTTCACGTGGAAAATTAGAACATTCTGAGTTCAAATGACCAACTTACTAAAAATAGTAAGTTTCCAAAAATAGCAGCTTTGTAGAAAATAGCCCTTATTGAATAGAAAAACACATATTTTTTGGGTGATGCAAGATTTCCCTTACACCCAAGATGCTCCTGCATCACTTAGTTTTGAAGGCTTTAGAGGCCCTGAAAGGGGTCAAACTTTGCCAAAGAAAATACTTTGCAGTCCTGGCTGTAGAGTGATTCGTGACATTTCTGAAATTGGGTTATAATAGTCAATCAACTCAACGGTTCGCAAGTTATGTCTTTCAAAAGTTGGGCCATCAGGACTCAAGTTTCAATGCAAAAGGAATAGCGAGAAAAATTACTTAAGGTGGGAAATTGAACCGCTAGGCACCAAAATGGACAAAATTCACTTTCTAGAATATTCTAAGGTGGTTAATTGTGCTACTTATATAGGACTGAAGGGGAATTTTAGGTTTCAGTTCCAGAATTATAGATTATGACTCTATCTTGAAGATTATTGTAATGAAAATGCCCATTGGTCTGTAGCATGTTTTTCTTCTAATCATTGTAATCTCATTTCATTGAAGATAATAGAAAGAAAGTGTTTCTATTCTTGCCATTGTTATGTTCTTGATTTTTTTTGTTTATTTCTCTATTGTGTTGTGTGTGTTTGGTTTAATAAGGGGGGTACCCTTCATCAAGTGGTATCAAAAAAGAAGTTCTTGAGTATGTAGACAGATCACTGAACGTGAGGCAATTTGCATCAAGATTATTTTTGTGGGTCTAATAGATAAATGCACAACATGCCTCCCTAAAGGAGCCATGGTGGAATAATTGTGGGTGTGACACAAGAGGTAAGTGCAAGAACTGCCAGAGGAGCTGCATAGAGGAGCCAATATTAGGGAAAGAGATGCAAGTGAGGATGAATCTAAAGAAGAAGGATATTTTGAAGAAGAGAAAGAAATGATTAGGGATCTTGATGAAGCTAGGTTTTTTATGGCCATTTCCAAGATTAGAAATAGACCAAAGACTAAAGTTTCTACATTTTATGTAAATCTTAATCTAGAAGAGTTGATCGATTAGATCAATGATATGGAGGATTACTTTGAGTTTGAGGAACTAGAAGATCCTGAGAGGGTCAAATTCACAAAGGCCAAGGTGAAAGGTCATGCTAAAACTTGGTTGAAAGAGATTCGATTGGTGAGAAGTAGAAGTGGTAAGGAAAAGATAACAAGATGAGATCTAATGGTGGAAAAATTGAAGAGATAATTAATTCCTCTTGACTATGAGCTTTATTTGCTAAAGAAAATGCAAGGGTTGAAACAAGAAGTAAGATCTCTCCAAGAATATACAGAAGAGTTCTATCAAGTCCTTATTAGAATGGGTCATTGTAAAGCTAATACGGAAAATTTTTCCCATTACATAATTGGGTTAAGGCCAAGTATTCAAGAAGAGTTGATCATGGTAAGAATGTCTACTATTGAATATGCATATCAATTTTCTTTGAAGGTAGAATAAAAATAGAGTAAGAAGTTTGAGAACAAGAAAAGTGGAAGAGGTTGTGGTGGAAATCCTAGTGGATGATCTTATGGAGTCTGAAATGAAGATCATAAGAAGAGCAGTGGCTCTAGTAGCAGCCAAAATCAGAGGAGAAATAATTTATATAACCCTCACAATCAAAATAATAGAGATCAAAGAGGAAGAGGGAGAGGTCAATGACCAGGTGTTGAACAGGTCAAATTAGTGAGAGGAGGGTGGATACATTATTCCCACACAATATTAAAAAAATTTCTATTTGTTGGTTAACACATAAATAGTTCCAATAAAAACTCAAGATTTGTCAATTTAGCACATTAAACATCCACAAAAAAATAAACATGAAATGTATAGGAATAACCAAATAGAGAATACCATATTTTACGTGGAAACCCCAAGATAGGTAAAACCACGCAGAAGCTAATTCTCATTAAATGTAAAAACACCTATTAAGATGACACCAAAAGGTGATTTGATACAAAGGCTCACTGCCATAAATTCTCACTACCAATATACAAGGGTTTACTGCTGATACATAAGGGCTCACTATCGATACATAGGGGTTCACTGCTAGAAGATATGAAAGGAATATAATCTACCTCTAAGATATATAAAATTATTTGCATGAACAAAAATATCCTTCACACAAATTTGTAGTCACTTTTCATGTACTTCCATAAGCTAGAAATGTATACACACACACCTATGTTAATACCTTATCTATGCAAAACTATGAGATCCACAAGGTCATCTTTGCAATTTGAAATGTGTCACACCAAAATATTCCCATGGTGGGAAGGAATAAAATGAGGACCACCTTGACAGATAAAACATGCCACGCTACACAACACCTTGAAGGTACACATTACAAAACCAAATCTTGGACCGAAACAAATCCGCCAAGGATCACGCATACAAATTACCACAATGTAGATTCTAGAGACCAAAATCTATCAGTGAACAAGCCAAGCACACCAACTAATACTCCAAAGAATCTAACCAATATGAAAATATTTTGGTACATAAAAACTGATATAAAAGAAGCCGAGATATGAGTATTTTGACATCAATGAGAACCATTAATGACAACATCATCAGAAATCATCAACTTCAGATTCTAAAAATCTCCCCCTTTGACATTGATGACAACATTCATCAATAATAAAGCATATAAACAACCAGGAAACTTCTCCCCCTTTGACAACAATGAAAAAGGACTGCAAAAATCTCCATTTCTAAAATACTCTAACCCCCTTGAGAGGAAGCCTCCAAGCACTAATTGAGAAAGATAGTTATGATAAGTACTAGATCAATGCACATATTGGTGCATCTAGTGAACACTAGGAAGGGGAAGAACCCCCAACTTACCTCTTAGATACGTGAAAGTATCCTTGCACAAAGGTTTGGTGAATATATCTATAATTTACTCCTTTGTGGGTACATCATCCAGTTTCACTGCACATTCTTGCACCTTTTATCTGATAAAGTGATATTTGTTGTCAATATATTTCATTCCATAATAAATTAGTGGATTTGTTTACATACTCATTGCACTGGTATTATCACACATGATATGAATTGGTTCATCAAAACTAATTCCTATAACCTGTAATGTCTTTTTCATCCATAATACCTGAGTGCAACATGAGGACGCTACAATATACTCTAATTTAGTAGTAGATAATGTTATAGAATCCTACTTCTTTCTTGACTAATCGACTAACCAGGAGCCAAGAAAGAATGATCCACCATGGGTACTTCTTCTGTTTTCAAAATAACCTTCCCAATCTGCATATGTACATGCTATCGGTGTGTTGGTTCTTTTTCATGTTGATCCTTTACACATGTGAAACAAGTATAACTCCATAAATTGAAATGATCATAGATTGGATTTCAACAAAGTTCTCAAAATTTTATAAAAATAGTGACCGAAAGAAAGTATACATTCAACAAGAAAGTACACATTCAAATGCTATTGCAAAAAAAAATGCAGATTCATAATGAATTATGAAATCATGTTTGTACAAATTGAAATCCAACTATAATGATGAATACAAAGGAAAGTAGTAACATACATGAACATAATTCAAAAGAAAGAAAGTAGAAGCTATATATGTATCTCAATATGTTGTTACAACATATGTGACAATTTGTCATGGTATCCTTTAACCAATATTAAAAACTAAGGTCAATAATGGTATCTCAAATACTATGTGGATGCCAAAGGAAGAGTTCAAAGAAATGATAACGAAGAAAGTTGAAGAAGTGTTGAAACCAATAAATAAGGTAAAGGCTAGGGTATCTCTTGGAATCATTCATAAGCTTTCTAAAAGATTGAAAGTACATAAATTGTATATAGAAGAAGAAGATGGTATATTTTTATGGCTATTCTAAGCAAGTACTTATGTATATATCAGAGAAATTAGTGTCCTCTAATCCATTTCAAAGTAGGAAATTACATTGATGTATGTATTTAACATAGCCAAAGGGTATCATACAATGGCACGTGATTGGGAAAAGATTATGCCATTCCAGAAGACCAAGCATTTATAGAAGGAAAAGATAATCATTGGATGCAATTAAAGAACATGCTCCTAAAGGATAATTTTTGGCGAATGAATGAATTTTAGATCAAGAGAAGAGTTACTCTGTCAAGATTTATTATACAACTTATTTTTCAAAATACATAAGTTTCAAGTTGTATTTTTGTAGATAGTAACTTTGGTCACTTTTGGTCAAAGGTTAACAAATTGACTCTTTTTGCGCAAAACTTATATGGTTAATAACTTTGTTCATTTCATGTAAAAATAAGTTATCTATTAACTCATGAAATAGGGTAGTTACAATGAGAGGCCTATAAATATTTGGCCATTGCTAATGTAAAAGGGAGACATTTTGCAAAGGTTAAACTATAGTGAAATTTTTAGAGATAATTGTTGGCTTGACGTGTTGTACACAAGAGTCTTTGAACTTGTATATTTTCAAAGAGACAATAAAGAATGCATTTAGTCATATGTCTAGATGTGTTTTTGAGTTATCATTACTGATTTATCGTATGCTAATTTGGTAATGTATTTTTTTATGTACGTAATCCATTGGTTATTGCTTGAGTAGAGTCATATATATATGTGTGTGTGTGTGTGTGTGTGTGTGTGTGTGTGTGTATGTATGTATGTATGTATGTATATATACGTATGTACATATGTATGTATATATATTATATATGTATATATAATATATATACATACATATGTACATACATATATATACATACATACATACATATGTATGTATATATATACATATGTATGTAAATAAATAAATATATGTATGTATATATATAACACACACACGCACACATTAGTAAAGTAATGAATTAACTTAGATCAAACATTTTTTGTTCATTGCTATCCTAAAGATTAACAATATATCATGCAATTCAGTAAAGTAATAAATTAACTCAAATCAAACTTTTTGTTTCATTAAAGTCATAAACCTCAACAATATATCATGTGTTTCAGTAAAGTAATAAACTAAAGTTAAATATAAACAAAAAAAGTGTCTACTAGGCCATTGTGAGAGTAAATTCATAAAGATTTTGCATGTGATGTAGGTTTTTAGTATTCTACTCGTTTCAAAGGAGTTCTTACAAACCTGTGAAAATGACATGACACATATACATAATCAACAAAATAATTAGAATATCAAATATATGAGTGCATTATACCAAAAATTTGAAAAATGTTAATTCACAGAGAACAAAATTTTCTAAAAAAAAATAGTGTTGACAAACACAATTACATTGATATGTTTACAACATCCAAATAATTGGTTCACCTCTCATACCTCTCTTAGCTTGAAAAAAAATTGTAACAACCAAAGGTAGTATCATTATCACATAAAATCATCCTTGCAATATTTCATGCACAACAACAAACTCTTCAACAAGAAGAACAATGCACATAGTCTGATGCAGGAGCATCCAGGGTGTAAGAGAAATCTTGCATCACCCAAAATTATTGACTAGTTTTCAATAAGGGATATCTTTGGACAAGGTTACTATTTTAGATAATTTTACTACTTTTAGTAAGCTTTTGTTTGAGAAAAAATGTCACAATTGCTTCCTTGGATGTTCATTTCAGATATATAAACCTTCCGGTAAAGTTTTATGGCAAGATCAAGTTAGGTTTTGAAGATACGAATTTTCTATTTTGGCGGGGTGGTACAAAAACTTTGAACTCAATTTTGAAGGCTTTAGATGCTCTGAAAGGGGGTCAAAATTTTCCCATGATAATGCTTTTTGGTCCTAGCTGTAGATTTCTTCTTGACATTTCTGAAATGGGGTTTTAATAGTCAATCAACTCAATGGTTCACAAGTTATGGCTTTCAAAAGTTGGGCCATCAAGGCTCAAGTTTCAATACAAAAGGAATAGCAAGGAAAAATCACTTAAGGTGGGAAATTGAACCACTGGGCACCAAAATGGAGAAAATTCACTTTACAGAATATTCTAATGTGGCTAATTGTGCTACTTATACATGATTGAAGGGGAATTTTAGGGTTCAGTTCCAAAATTATAGATTGTGACTCTGTGATGTAATGACAAATCTTGCTCTCTATCCCTACCTTCTCCTAGGGTATTCTCTAGGCCACTTCTCTAGCCTATTAGGGATCTTTACCAACCCTAATTCACAAGGATTCCCTTCTCAAATCCTTCACCAATTCAACTTTTATACACTGTCAAAGAAATCAACTCAACTATTAATATGCCCATGGAGGTCTTCTTGCATCTTCTACACTAAGTGATCCAATATGACCATGACTAGTCACCAATAGAGAGGAAGGTTATAACCAGAAAGTTGAATCCAATATAATGCCTAAAATAATAAATTACAATGAAATGCTAATCGAGTTCAAAAACTTACTTCAAACTCATCAAATAGGGCTACAAGGAATTAGGTCTAATTGGACACCTTTTTACACATAAATCCACAAATTGCTTAACAAGTTGGAAAAAAAATTGCATTTCCTAACACCCTTTTCCAAAAAACCTTAGATTTATCTGATCTCACTTCCCAAAACTGTCTGTACAGGGGTTTGTTAAACACAAGCCTAAAATCAAGGGTTTCACAATTTGCAGAGAACACCCATAAGGGTTTTTTATTTCACCATGAAAGAATCACCACCAAAACTTATCCTTCTACATGGACCTTCTTAACAATCATATCCTCCTCCCCACATTCTCTCATTGAAGCAACCAATGCATCCAGTCACTCCTAATGCTTCTGCAACTCACTACAATCCCTAGCCATGCATCTCTAGCTTGCCTAGGGCATCACTGTAAAAATAGATATTTTGATTTATAGGGCCCAACCTCTTGCACAAATAATGTACAAGGATTCATCTCCCAAATCCCAAGGAATTAGACAAAAGCCACAGTAGGAAGAGGAGTTACGAATCCATTAACAAAAATTGCCTGGTTCAGACTAGCAACAGTGCTAAAATAGAACTAATTTACAAAAGAAATGAAATGGAATAAAAAAAAATAAATAATTAGACAAATAATCAAGGAATTACATCTACTTCCTCATGCATGAGTTACAATTTAGAGTCTAATCCATTAACAAACCTCAAACAAGAAAATACACTAACTGAGATAAAACAATGCTCAAAATACTTGCTCATACATTAACCGATTTTTGTCCAACCCTTTACAAAAGTCAAGGGTGGCCTTATATATTTTATCCTTTTCAAATCCAAATATTTTAGATAGTTACATAACCATATACTCAAAGATGCACTTGAGCAAAAAATGTTGTCAATGACAACATTGACAATTTTGCAAAGTTGTCAACAACTTTTACAACTTTTTCATTCTTTCACTCCAACTTGGTCAACTCACTCTAAAACTTAAAAAAATGAATATTTAGGCTTACCAAGCCATGAAATAGGTATCCTAACCTATTCTTTTCTAATTTATTTCTATAATGTACAAATGCACTATTTTGACATATTTGCAACAATTGGGCAACTTTCCCAAAAGTGGACAAACTGTAACTTTAGGACTATCAAATGACCTAGTTAGGCCTCCTAACCATCTAAACATAATTTAGAACTATCTATCCCTCTTATTACACTAGTGGCTTGGATAAGACCACTACAAGCCAAAATTTGACTAGGAACCCTAGGTTACCATGTAGCCTTACCTAGGTGCTCCTAAACCATACTCCCCCACAAAGGGAAAGTCATGTCACTCCTGTGGACAAGACATAATCTAAAATGCCTAGTTTCTTTATGTCTGTAGATGCAATCCATGTTACCTCTAACTCTGGTTTATGCTTCCACTTGATGAGGTGCTCCATGTACACCTTGTGTCTAGTGGTCTTCTTGACCCTTGAATCCAGTACCCTGTCTACTTTTGTCTGCACCTTGGGAGGTAAAGCATTAGGTTATACATCTTTACCTACTTATTCTCTATTCACATCCCTCTTAGTTAGGGGTCCTTTATACTTTATCAAGTATGCCACATTGAAAATAGGGGAGATGTTCAATTCAGTAGGTAGATCCAATTTGTAGGCATTAGCCCCATATTTGGCTAAGATCTTACAGTGTCCCACTCTCTTCATCTAAAGCTTGGAAGGCACTCCTTTTTGAAACCTAGGTTTGTTAAAATGTACCATGACATAATCACCCACTTCAAATTGAACATCCTTTCTATTCTCATCTACTTTAGCCTTCAATTTTTGAGTAGAATCTAGTATAGTCTTCTTCACTTGTTCTTGAATCTCCTTCATGGTTTGAGTGAAGTCTTCAGCATGACACTCCTATACTCCATGGCTCTAAGGTCTTTAAACTCACACACACCCGTTGACTGCATCCCATAAACAACCTCAAATGGGCTTCTACCTGTTGTTCTGTTAACACTGTCATTATACATATATTATGCTTGGGGAATGACCACATCCCATGTCTTCCCATACTCCTTAGTTAGGCACCTTAAAAAATTACCAAGCACCCTATAAAACATGTCAGTTTGGCCTTCAATTTGAGGGTGGTAAGCTAAATCAAATGACAAGTTAGTACCCAATCTGATCCATAATGTTTTCTAGAAATGGCTCATGAACTTAACATCCCTATTCGAGACAATTCTTAGTGGTATTCCATGGATTCATACAATATCCTTAAAAAACAAATGTGCAATGTTGCTAGCATCATGAGTAATCCTACAAGGAATAAAATGACCCATTTTACTAAATCTGTCTACCACAAATAGCCATGCTTTGTCTTAGGTAGCCCCACAATGAAATCCATGCTAACACACTCACATGGTCTATTAGGGATTGGAAAAGGTTGATACAAACCTACATTACTAGCTCCTCCTTTTGTTTTCATGCACACTACACATTGTTCAACATACTTTGTTACATCTCTTACCAACTTTGGCCAATGGTAAAACCTTTGGCCTAACTCTATAGTTTTGTTTACACCAAAATTTCCACTCAAGATACCATTATGTTTCTCTTGAATGATATTTTCTCTCATTGAACCCTTAGGAACACACAATTGGTTCCTCTTAAACAAAAACCCACTCTACAAGGTAAAATCAGAAACTTGACTATGAAAGTGATTCTGAAAATCAGATCATACCTTATAGGCATCACCAAGGTCTTCATCTTCTTTATAGAGGTTCTTGAAGCTCTCTATCCAAATTCTCTTCAAATGAACTTCCTGAATGGTTAGCAACCTCCTACTCAAGACATGTGCAACCTTGTTCAGTTGTCCTTTCTTGTGCTTTATTATGAATGTAAATTATTGAAGGTATTCTATCCACTTCAAATGTATATTAGTGAGCTTCTCTTGTGTGTTTATATAGCTAAGGGCCTGGTTGTCAGTAAAAACTACAAATTCTTTTGGTATCAAGTAATGTCTCCACTTCCTAAGAGAATGAACTAAGCATACAATTCCAATTCATAAGAAGAATATTTCTTCTTGGCTTCATTTAGATTTTCACTAAAGAAGGCTACTAGCCTACCTTCTTGGCTTAACACACCCCTTACTTCCAGCCCACTTGCATCACACTCCAAAGTAAATAGTTGATCAAAACTAGGGAGTCTAAGGATAGGTTGTGTTGCTACTTGCTAATTCAACTTATCAAATGCTTTCCCTACTTCAGAGGTCCATCTGAACTTGGTCTTTAGACCACCCTTAATGGTGTCTAGCATTGGTGCACAAACACCACTGAAATCTCTTATAAAGTTTATGTAAAATTGAGCTAACCTATGAAAGCTCCTTACCTCTGTCCCTATGGTTGGTGTAGGCCAATTCAAAATAGCCTCCACCTTTCTTGGGTCCATCTTCAATGAACCTTGGGATACAAAAAACCCCAAATAAACAAGTTCTTGTTTGAAGAGATCACACTTCTCTATATTTATGGATAACTTCTCTTTTTGCAACCTTTTAAGCACCATCTCCACATGCTTCACATGCTCCTCTGCTATCTTACTGAAGATAAGTATATCATCTAGATATACTACCACAAATATCCTTGTGAAGCCCTTAAGCACTTCATTCACAAGCCTCATGAATGTGCTAGGAGAATTTGAGAGGCCAAATGGAATAACTCTCCACTCATACAACCCATCAGTAGTCTTAAAAATTGTCTTCCATTCATCCCATCTTTAATTCTAATCTGGTGGTACCCACTTTTTAAGTCCAATTTAGTGAAAAAATTTGCTCCTCCAAGACATTCCATCAAATCCTCTATTCTAGGATTTGTAAATCTATATCTAATTGTGATTCTATTAATATCCTTAGAGTCGGTGAAAAGTCTCCACTTACCACCTTTATTGGATGCTAAGACCACAGGTATGGCTCATGGATTGATGCTTTTCTTTATTAGTCCTTGGTCTAGTAGCTCCTACACTTGTCTAGCCACTTCTAGGTTCTATTTTGGAGTGAGTTTACAAGCTTCCTTATTTGGAAAGGATACACCAATTACAAAGTCAATTTGATGACTTATCACTCTTCTAGGAGGTAAATTTGCAGGAGTACCATCACTGACTATGTCTTTATACAGCTCAAGTAACTCTTGGACTTCTAATGGAAAAGACTCCTATTTAGGATTCTCTACCTCCTTAGGCTTGACAAACATGGCATAGCCTTCACTCCCTTCATCTCTAAAGGCATTAAATGAATTCATTTCTACTACTCAACAAGAAACTAGGGGTCTTGGGTTGTGGCCCATCTTCCTCCAATAAGGACTAAATCTTGAAAATTCTTCTATCCTTCTTGAAAGCTATGGAATTATCCTTTTCATCATACACTACACCCCTATCATATTTCAAAGGCCTTCCCAATAGAATATGGCATGCATCCATAGGCAACACATGACAAAGTAACTTATATTTATACCCTTAAATAGAAAACTCCACCCAAGTTTTCTCATTCACCAACACACTCTGCCCTTTTTTCAACCATGTCACTTTGTATGGATTGACATGAGGTATCTTTACAATTTTTATTTTTTTACTACTTCCTCTAATATGATATTGTCTGTGGAGCCTAAATCCATAATCACTTTGCAAACTTTACCAAGGATTTTACATCTAACCCTAAACAATACTCTCCTATACTTGGGCTCATCCTTAAATGGTTTTATAATCAGAACTCTTCTGAACATCAATTTTTCTCCCATCTCTGACTCAATGTGATCAACCTCTAGTTTTTTGACACTTGTTGTGTCCTCATGAGTATATGTTATCCTCTTCGCATTGTTTGATGAAGTAGGTTTATTTGGACATCTATAGGCTAGGTGACCCAACTAACCATAATAATATCATTTCATACTTGCAAAGTATGAGTTGCTTCTGCCTAAACCCCTTCCTCTACTAGAGCCTCCTTGAGTACCTCATCCTCTGGTATAATCCCCTCTTGGAATAGTTTCATTACCATGCTCTGTAAACTTGGACTCTCCCTGGTTTCTTTGGTCATTAACCCTAACTTGATAACCACCTTTATGACCCCCTTGGTCTCTTCCTCTGCCTCTTCCTTTGACATTGGAGTCAACTTTATTCTTTTTCCTCTCTTCCACCTTAAGAGCTAATTGGTGGCAATTTTGAACAGTGGTTGGAGTCCACAAACTTATCTCTTCTTGGATGTTCCATTTTATACCACCCAAGTATCTTTCTACCTTAATAGGCTCCTCTTCTTGAATCTTGGACCTGAGACATAACTTCTAAAATTCCTCTGTATAAGAGGCCACATCAAAATATTTCTTCTTTAGACCTTGTCTTTTTCTACGAAGTTGTATTTCATAGTCTTTTGGAAGATAGTTCTCTTTTACTTTAGTCACCATGGCTTTCCAGTTAGCTATAGGTTGTTTACCCATCCTAATTCTTTCATCTTGCAGATACTTCCACCATGTCAATGCTGATCCTCTTAGCCTTGGCTTTGCAACCTTGAGTTTGTGTGCCTCTATAATGCCTTCACACTCAAAATGGTTTTCCATCCTCATAATCCACTCTATTACTGCCTCAATATACATTTTCCCACTAAATAGTGGTACACCTTCTAATGCCTTTCCTCCTAGTGCCTTGATGGCTTTCAATAATGGTTCTTCATTCAATGGTGGGTCTAGTTCAGGGATGATATCTTCTTCATCAGTCTTCTTTTTACCTCTATCACTACTTTCTTTTTCTTTGCCTTTGTCTTTAGCTCCATCAAAAACTTCTTGTAGTTTCATTCTCATTTCATCTAGGGCTTCTTCAAGGATTCTATTTTTCTCCTTTTGCTCACCCATATCCTTAGCTAACTCTGCATTAGTCACCATACTGATCTCCCCTACTGATTCACTAGTATATAGAGACATACACCAACTCCCAAATCTGTAACTTTCTCTAATACCAATTTGACGTAATGAAAAATATTTCTCTCTAACCCTACCTTATCCTAGGGTATTCTCTAGGCCACCTCTCTAGCCTACTAGGGTTCTTTACCAACCCTAATTCACAAGGATTCCCTTCTCAAATCCTTCACCAATTCAACTTGTCTACACCATCAAACAAATCAACTCAACTATCAATATGCCCATGGATGTCTTCTTGCATCTTCTACACTAAGTGATCCAATATGATCATGACTAGTCACCAATGGAGAGGAAGGATTATAACCACGAAACTAAATCCAATACAATTCCTAAAGGCATAAATTGCAATGAAACCCTAATCAAGTTCAAGAACTTACTTCAAACTCATCAAACACGGCTACAAGGAATTAGGCTTGATTGGACACCTTTTTCCACATAAATCCAAAACTTTCTTAACAAGTTGGAAAAACAATTGCATTTCCTGACACGCTTTTCCAAAATAGCTCATATTTATCTTCTCTCACTTCCCCAAACTATCCATATAGGGGTTTTCTATAAACAAGCCTAAAATTAAGGGTTTCATAATTTGCAGAGAACACCCGTAAGGGTTTGTTCTTTCACCATGAAAGAGTCATCACCAGAACTTCTCCTTGTACATGGAGATTCTTCACACTCATATCCTTCTCCCCACATGCTCTGATTGAAGCAACCAATGCATCCAATCACTCCTAATGCTTCTGCAACTCACTATGACCCCTAGCCATACATCTATGGCTTGCCTAGGGAATCATTGTAAAAGTAGATATTTTTCTTTCCAGGGCCCAACCTCTTGCACCAATAATGTATAGGGAGTCATCTCCCAAATCCTAAGGAACCGGACAAGCCATGGTGGCAAGAGGAGTTATGACTCCATTAACAAAAACTGCCTGGTTCAGACCAGTGACAATGCTAAAACAAAATTAATTTACAAAAGAAATGAAATGTAATAAAAAAAACTAACTACTCACACACAATTTCAAGGAAATTACATCTACTACCTTGTGCATGAGTTACAATGCAGATTCTAATCCATTAACAAACCTCAAACAAGAAAGTACACTAACTATGATAAAAAAATGCTAAGGATACTTGCTCATACATTAATCAAATTTTGTCCAACCCTTTACACAGGTCGAGGGAGGCCTTATATATTTTATCCTTGTTCCAATCCAACCATTTCAGAAAATTACATAACCATAATCTAGAAATGCACTATTTTAACATATTTGCAACAATTGGGCAACTTTCCCAAAATTGGACAAACTATAACTTTAGGACTATCAAATGACCTAGTTAGGCCTCTTAGCCATCTAAACATACTTTAGGACTATCTAGACCTCTTATTACACTAGTGGCTTGGCTAAGACCACTACAAGACAAAATTTTACTAGGAACCCTAGGTTACCATGTAGCCTTACCTAGGTGCTCCTACACCACTCTGTCTTGAAGATTATTTTAATGAAAATTCCCATGTGGTTGTAGCATGTAATTTTTCTAACTATTGTAATCTTATTTCATTGAAGTTAATAGAAAGAAAGTGTTTCTATTATTTCCATTGTTATGTTCTTGCAATTTTCTATTTATTTCTCTATTGTGCTGTGTGTGTTTGGTTGAATAAGGGGGTACCCTTCATCAAGTGGTATCAAAGAAGAAATTATTGAGTATGTAGACAAATCACTGAATGTGAGGTAGTTTGCACTAGGATTATTGTTGCAGGTCCGATAGATAAGTGCACAGAATGCCTCCTAGAAGGAGCCATGGTGGAAGAGTTGTAGGTGTGACACAAAAGGGTTTTAAAACCCTCTAGAGGTAAGTGCAATTACTGCAAGAAGGGATGCATAGAGGAGCCAATATTAGGGAAAGCGATGCAAGTGAGGATGAATATCAAGAAAAAGGAGAGTTTGAAGAAGAGAAAGAAATGATTAGGGATCCTGATGAATCTAGGTTTTTGAGGGCCATTTCCAAGATTATAAATAGACCAAAGATTGAAGTTTCTACATTTATGTAAGTAAAAATCTAGAAGAGTTGATCGACTGGATCAAAGATATGGAGGATTAATTTGAGTTTGAGGAAATAGAAGATCTTGAGAGGGTAAAATTCAAAAAGGCCAAGATGAAAGGTCGTGATAAAATTTGGTTGAAAGAGATTTAGTTGGTGAGAAATAGAAGTGGTAAGGAGAAGATAATAAGCTGAGATCGAATGGTGGAAAAATTAAAGAGACATTCCTCTTGACTATGAGCTTTATTTTATGAAGAAAATGAAAGGGTTGAAACAAGAAGGAAGATCTATCCAAGAATATACAAAAGAGTTATATTGATTCCTTATCAGAATGGGTCATTCTAATGCCAACAAGGAGAAGTTTTCCCATTACATAATTGGGTTAAGGCCAAGTATTCAAGAAGAGTTGATCATGGTAAGAATGTCTACTATTGAATATGCATATCAATTTTCTTTGAAGGTAGAATAAAAATAGAGTAAGAAGTTTGAGAATAAGAAAAGTGGAAAAGGTTGTGGTGGAAAGCCTAGTGTATGGTCTTATGGAGGCTGAAATGAAGATCATAAGAAGAATGGGGGATCTATTAGCAATCATAATCAAAGGGAAATAATTTCTATAACCCTTGAAATAAAAATAATAGAGATCAAAGAGGAAGAGGGAGAGGGAAAGGACTAGGTGTTGAACAGGTTGAATAACTGAGAGGGGGGTGAATAAATTATTCCCACACAACTTTACAAAACTTTCTCTCTGTCGATTAACACATAAACAATTACAATAACAACTTAAGATTTTTTAGTTTAGCACATTAAACATCCACAAAATTATAAACGTGAAATGTATAGGAACACCAAAACAAAGAACATGATATATTACATGGAAACCCTGAGATGGGTAAAACCACAGAGAAGCTAATTCTCATGAAATGTAAAAACACCTATTAAGATGACACTGAAATTTGATTTGATACAAAGGCTCACTGCCATAAATGCTCATTACCAATATATAAGGACTCACTGCTAATACATAAGGGCTCACTGTCGATAAATAGGGGCTCACTTCTAGAAGATATGAAAGGAATATAACCCACCTCTAAGATATATAAAATTATTTGCACAAACACAAATCTCCTTCACATGTATTCATAAGCACTTTGTATGTACTTCCATAAGCCATAAATGTATATACAAACACCTATGTTTATACCTTATTTATGCAAAACTATGAGATCCATAAGGTCAACTTTGCAATTTGAAATAGGTCACATAAAAACATTCTCGTGGTGGGAAGGAATGAAATGAATACCACCTTGACCAATACAACATACCATGCTACAAAACACCTTATTGAATGTACATTTTACAAAGCCAAAGATTGGACCGAAACACATCCACCAAGGATCAAGCATATTATTTACCACAATGTAGATTCTAGGGATCAAAATCTATCGGTGAACAAGTCAAGCACACCAACCGATACTCCAGAGACTCCAACCAATACACAAATCTTTCGATATATAAAAATTGATATAATAGAAGCTGATATGTGAGTATGTTAACATTGATGACAACCATTAATGACAACATCATTAGAAATCATCAACTTCACATTCTAACAATCCCCCCTTTGACATTGATGGAAATATTCATCAATAATAAAGCATAGAAACAACCAGGAAAATTCTACCTCTTTGACAACAATAAAAAAGGAATAGGAAAAAAATTCCCTTTCTAAAATACTCTAACTGCCCTAAGAGGAAGCCTCCAAGCATCGATCAAGAAAGATATAGCCATGATAAGTACTAGATCAATGCACACACCGGTGCACCTAGTGAACACTAGGAAGGGGAAGAACCCCCAAATTTCCTCTTAGATACTCGAAATTATCCTTGAATAAAGGTTTGGTGAATATATATACAATCTACTCCTTTGTGGGTACATACTCCAGTTTTACAACACCTTCTTCCACCTTTTATCTGATAAAGTGATATCTGATATCAATATGTTTTATTTTGCAATGCATTAATGGATTTTTTGACATACTTATCACACTGGTATTATCACACATAATAGGAATTGGTTCATCAAAAATGATTCCTAGAACCTGCAATGTCTTTTTCATCCATAACACCTGAGTGCAACATGAGGATGCTGCAATAGAATTTGATTTAGTAGTGGATAATGTTATAGAATCCTACTTATTTCTTGAATAATTGACTAACTGGGAGCCAAGAAAGAATGATCCACCATTGGTACTTCTGTTGTTATCAAAAAAACCTTCCCAATCCACATATTTATATGCTATCAGTGTGTTGGTTCTTTTTCTTCTTGATCCTTTACACCTATGAAATAAGTATAACCCTCTATTTTCCCACACACTGACCAAGAAAGGAAAATAACAACATTAACAAGATATTCAACCTTCTACACTTTGAGCTCCAAAGACTCAGGAAAGTGTACCTATTCTCTTCTTATAAAGATTCATACCAGGTTACAACTAAGTAGATTCACAGTGAATTCCTTACAAAACATCTATTCTATAACTTCTTGATTTACTAAACATAACTTTTAAGATTAAACAAGATTTTTGTGAATGATGAGAACCACACACTCCAATCACAAAAGACCAGTGCCCTATCCTAGGATATGGAGTCACTTCAAATGCAGAAAAACCTCAATAATAATACCTATCCAAGTACACTTGCAAACAGCCTTTGGAGATGAACATGCATTACACATCACTCCACACTCATATAGTAGATGTTATCTTTAAATTTTTAAAGAACTTTAGAAGATTCACTAGAATTATTCTAAGGAATTTAATTATCTCATTGAAAGAAACCCTAATTTTTTTTGACAACATACCTTATAGATGGATGAATTGAAAAGTCCTTAACAGTTCAACTCAAATGAATACTAAAATTGAAAACAAAGACAATCACCATTAAAACCTTGAAATTCACAAATTAACTCATATATGTATTTCTCTCAAAACACTTAATACATTAAAAAAAACTCCAAAAATGACCTTCGATAGTCTTAGTCTAATATTTATAGCCTACAATGTTTGTGGCTTAAAATCCCATCCTTTACAAAAGACATGAAAATTCCCTTTTATACCATCAGGATGCCATAAGATTTGCCTTAGGGATAAAAATAAAACCTAACACACAACCACCAAATTTTGGGAAAAAATTCCACCTACCACCACATTAAACAGAGAAAAGACTAAAGGCCAATTAGGGCTTCAGATATCTATAAGCACAAAAGAAAATAAATCCTATAAAATCAAAACATCAATGTGATTTGATCAATCCAAAAGATCTAAACTTCACAATGCACTCTGATCGCAATTATGCCGACCCAGAGAACCAAGCTCACCCATATACCTTTCTACAACTTTAAATGTGGTGCCATGACCATAAAACCCTTAGGAAAGAATAAAATTCAAATGAAACCCTTTCTAAAAGTCACCTTGGTGTGGGAACAAAATACAACGACCCAGATCAAACCTTAATTCAACTTTAAAACCCAGTCATCAATCTATTTTAAATTACCTAGGCACCACCCAAAAAGGTAATCACCAACTTGGTCAACAAACCTTGACCTCCATGCAGTAGGCCTTGATTGGCCTTTGAAATTACTTGTTCACTAATTCATCCACGTTGGCCCCACCAATCTTACCACCAACCCAGGTTACGTAGCGAGATCTTGTAATATCGTACCCCATATCCTCCTTGCATATTTCTTCATAGGATCAAAGAGACTATCAGATTTGGGCCCTTGTTAATTCCCCTTTGATTCTCCTCATCACCATACATCACAATGTTGTGATTGTGTAAACTTTCTCTCTCCTCCTTACTCTGATGGCATGATCAAGAGGACTCGACACCTGTCACCCCTAGGTCCACCACCTCATTTCCTTCTTCACTTTATCATGGACACTTGTTGCACTCTCACCATCCAAAGATCCATCTCTCTCTACATCATCATCCTTTTTAGGATCACAGAAAGACACCACCTATCCACCTTGGTCCCACTACTTTCCTTTTCATCTACATCATGTGGCACCACCTAGTTCACCATCACCTCTGCCACATCATCCATCCACTTAGTCAGCCCTACCACATCCCACATCATCATGTTCCTATGGTATTTCTCTTTCCTATAAATCACTCTTTGCAAGATCACATGAAATCAACACCTGGAAGCCTAATTATCTGTCTATCTCACCCTCATCTAGCCCATTATGTAACATGTCAAAACCTTTTTATCCTACAACCATTCTCTTTATATGTCATCAAACTTTGTGGGGTAGCGAGAATGAATGACATGTCCTCTAACCTAACCATGGGCCCACCAAAATTCTTTTTCCTAACTGCCAGCTGACCGCCACTCACGAGCTACCTGCCAAAAGGCATATTTCATTTTGGTACTTCATTCTTGTGTGTTGGGACATAAGAAGGTTAAGTTATTTCCTAGTATGACCAATGTGGGATAAATGACATGAAGCATTTATTTTTAATAAAAAAAAAGAAAGGATATTCGTGAACTATGGCCAACAAAACTCCTTGCAAATTGATGGAAGATCACTGCCTTGAGTAAAAACCATTCTTTCTTCTCCTTTGTAGATCTTTAACCCAAAAAAATGAGATAATGTAACCCTATGCAATTCTAGTTTTCCATAATGAAACATGGATGACGTCTGCAAAATGTGATATGGTACTCTTAGGAAATGAGAGTACCAACAGTGGCTCTAACTAAGGAAGGTTGATTGCAAGATCAATGCTAGAATCCAACACTCTCAGACGTAAAACAATAACAAGAGTATACCAGACACCTCCACTTGGGTTAGAAGAATAAAAAAGGGTTACCTTTGCCCCCAACACTATCTATGGTTTGAGAAAATCAAACCAAGATTTATGGCGCAAGGCCATCACCAAATTTATGCTTCAGCTTGCCTCTGTCATAAAAAAAAATTCATCTCCCATTATTGAAGACAAACTAGGGTGTCACTTTCATCTACCTAATTAGACCTACTAACACTTTCCATTAGCTCACCATTCAAAATATTATTACCATACTGACTAGTAGAGCTCATATGGAAATCAAGAAAAAACTAAAAATATAGATCATATGGCATATACATGTTGTGTTCATTAGGTAAAAAGAAATCAAACCAAATCAAATATTCATCATTATCAAAATCAATGCCACCATTTATACAATAACAACCTAGCTAAGAAAAACACTCATACTCTGCCACCTAGATGAAATCATCAGATTGAATTTTGTCACTAGTTTGCATGTCAATAATAGTCCTCTAAAGAAATTACTTGCAAATTAGACACATCATGCAAACCATCTTTAAATATGTTGGAGGTAAAGCAATCACACATAAGCTCATTAGGTAGCTGCAAATTTTGAGTAACTAAACCACCTTCCTCCAATGATTCACTAAATAATTGCGAGTCTGAAATAAACACACAATCCAAATTATTATCCCAAACTGTACTCAAGCTCATGCCAGGACCATCTTCCTCTGAATATGAAAATACACCAATTCTCTTATCATTTGACACATCATTTTAATTCTTATTAAAACCAAGTAATACACAAGCATAAGGAAAATTAGACACACATGTGTAAAATTTTTGGCTATCAACTATGCATTCTCTATCAAACTCAATGTGTGCTGGGTATAAAGACTCAAATCTATCCCCACATGAATATCTTAGATATTCATGAGTCACCAACTCAGATATTTTCTCACTACATAGTGAACCATTATCATCACTCACACCCACCTCTGATATGCAATCACAAGCATTATTTTCATTTATCCAATCATATCCTTCTTGCTGACCACATACATCCTCTGCTTCATACTGAGAAAAAGCATCACTTTCATGATCACAAGAGACATAATACATCATGGAATCATCTCTATCACTTTTATTTCCATCACTCTCACCATCAACATCACTAGGCTCAACATCATGTGCAACTTCAGATTCAGGATCCTTAATAACTTTTATCCACTTCAGGCATACTCAAGACCTTCTATTCTCAATAATCCAGGCCAATCAACTAAATCAGGCACACAAATTCCCCCAAAAAAATCAACCCAAGTAGACTCTTGAGGTCTAAGATAAATAGGAAACTCTCTCAGTGCAACAATAAAACTTTTATTAAAAAGAACTGCTAACGCTCCCTCCATTATTTTCATTATCTTATGTAGTGACACTATAATATATTCTTGGAGCTTATGTCTCCATATTACTATATCTCCAAGAACCTCTTCAAGATTTAGCAAAGACTTTCCAGATCTGTACATATCAGCAAGATCCACTACCTCCATGTCCACTATTTATTTAACCTTGTCAAAAAGAAAAGTCTCTTCTATATGGATAAGAGGAGGAGGTACACCAAAAGCACTTTGATGAAAACAATTCCTACTCTTTCCTCCCATCGATGAAAATGATTGAGAGTCAACCTCTAAAATAAATATTGTGTATACATATGAGCCATCATTTTGAGAAACTATTTTTACTTGTGCAATCACAAGCTCTCCAGATTCATTTTGAAACATTGGCCAAGGTCACAAACCTTGCAGGGAACCTAGAAGAAGATAAGTCTAAGGAAGAGGCACATTTCATGAATACTGAAGAGAGGAAATAAACTTCTAAGAAAGAGTTGGAAACTAATAAACCACAAAGTGAGAAAGAAGAGGAGGTTAAGAAAGTAACAAAGGAACCTCCCAAGATAGAGGGGCTCTTGACCACTCCACAATGGTTGGAAAGTGGAAATAAGCCACTGTCATCTAACATTGAGAACATAGAGGTAGATGAATTGATGAAATTGTCCATTTTGGCCTTTGAAAAGGAAAAGGAGAGGTCTTCATAGAAGGAAAATAAGAAAAAAAAATTAATTAACAAGGAAATAGAAATCTTGGGCAAGGTCTTATCTTCACAGCGTTGCAAAAATAATGATACACTCGCAAATTAGCTAGATCTGATTTTGGACAGTGTTGAAAAGAGTTTCAAGACTCTTGAAGAGGCCGCACAAATAAAATTTGTCAAAGATTTTGAAGATAAGAGACTAGTAGAGCTGCTAGAAGGAATTGCAAATGATTTGAAGATACTTCAACAATTAGATCAGGAGATAAAATAATGTATTGAGGAAGGAAAAGTTGTGTAAATTCATTTAAACATGTACAAGATATTGTTGATTTAATAAAGAAAGCACAAGATTAATTGACAAAGATATTAGAGGAGAGTGCAAATAAGATGGTGATTGATGTAAATAAGGAGGTCAGTAACACTTTTAACAAGATCAACATGTTAGAGTTAGAGAAAAGCAGAATACTTAGTAGGTCCAGTGAGCTTAGGAACCTTCTTTTTCCTAATATTTTTATTTTAGAAACCACATCAATAGCCTTAGACCTTGGTCTTAAGTATTACATAGGATTTAATCCTAATGACTTGCAAAGTACAGATATAACTTTGTATACAATAAATGTCATGGTAAATGTTGTAGAGACAGTAAAGAAGAATTGGGAAGCTGAGTTCCAAGTACTAAAAGTGAACTTCAGAGATGTACTTCAAATAGAAAGTACATAATTTTGAGACCCAAAATTTTGCTTGTATATACATTTTTTGGAACCTTTGTAATTGATGTCAAAGGGGGAGTATAGGCAGTGAAAAATGTGCATATAAAGGGAGTCATAAGTATAGTTGAAAGGGGGAGTTTGTACTTAGACAGTTTTGCATTTTTGTTTGGGTTGATGTTCCACACTTAGTCATTTTTCACTAAGTGTTGTCATCAATTCCAAAGGAGGGGATTGTTGGCAAGTGGTCAATATTGGATTACATGTATATTTTCATTTATGGAAATACTTATCCCTATGATCTTTATAGGACATAAGATCACAATTTTGATAGGCTGCAAAGTGAAAAATGCCTAAGTCCATAGTCGATCATAGGCAAACAAAGACAATGTTTTGACCAGTGAAGGAGACATAGACTATATTATTTCATGTGAAGTTATGGTAAGATACATGGATGTGTTACTAACCTTAACCTATGAACGCAAGTGTTTTGGATACAATATGATAGAGTTATAGACACCTAAGTGCAGGTACAAGTAGAAGACAAAGCATCTAGGAAGGAGATGTTGCATAAGCTATGGTCGACTTATGTTATGTAATTTTATGTATTGGTCATGTATGTATGGCCAAAATAAGGTCTTTTTAGTGTATGTAAGGTCAAGTCTTGTAATATTAGGTGGCCAAAATTGGATTATATTTTGTTCATGCGTATTGGAGGCTGACCTAGTTACTATACTCTTAACTGGGTATAGGTATGGGATGCAATCTATGATTACTATGTGTGTAGGAGGCATGGTTAATTTGTGGATGGAAGTCTAAGAAAGGAAATGTAGTCAGCAATGCAAATGAGAACATGGCTGCATGGATTTGTAGTACTATGTTCTTACATTATATGTAAAACTCTTTTGTAAAGGACAACAATACTTATGTTGTAAGTGCAGTGTGCAAAACTTTTGTATACCCCTAATAGGGTTCCTGACTCCTAACAAGGTTAGTCCTTTAACACGGACCTTCCTATTGTAATAATCATCTCCTAACAAGGCTAGGACTCCTAACAGGGTCTCAATACTTATAGTGTAGATATTTGTGGGTATCATTCCCACTGGGGGTTTTCCCTTAACATGGTTTTCCTCGTGAACAAAATTATGGTGTCATGAGTATTCTTGTGTGTGTATACTTATTGTGGATTATTGGATTAACCTTGTTATTTTTTAATTGGTTAAGAAATAATTTAAATTGTTGTGATACTTGTAATCACCTAAAAATGGTCACCTAAACCCTAGACCCCCAATCTTAGCATTTAATCAAGAAACCCTAACCTTGATTAAACCTAAGTCCTAAATCAAACAGGAAATTATCACATTCAAACTGATCCAACCTAAACCCTAGGTCCTAATCAATCATCATACTTGATTAATTAATTAATTCCTAAAATCACAATACATTGGCAAATATATCTTATGTTAATTATTTAATTGATATTATGACATATTAATTAAATAAAAATACAAAATTGTTAATTAAATAAAAAAAGGAATTAAATTAATTATAAAAACATAAATGTGCATTCAAAATCAATTTAATTATTAAAAATGCATATGACATCATCAAATCCAGTTAACTGATTTATCAAAATGGAAACAATCCAGTTCCACTCAGTTAACTGATTCTCCACTGTTTATCATTTTTGATACATTTCAGTTAACTTTGAACTGATTTTGGAAGTTTCCAAAATAACTGATCAGTCAGTTCAGTCAACTAACTCTCTCAACCAATCAAATCACTTGCACATGGATTGTGCCTCTTCAATCGAATCTGAGCCACTCTTTTTGTTCAATCTTGACCATCGATTCGAGAGAGATTTTTATAAAAGAGAAACTCTTTTCCCTCACAAAGGATCCTAATCTTTTAATTAAAGTCATTATGTTGCATTTTTGTCTTAGCTTCTTGCATTCTTAGCATAGCTTTTATTGTTGTTTTAATGTTAATCATACAAATCTAATCTTAGAGCACATTTCAATTGGTGTTTTAAAATCAATCTTACACACTCAATTTGGTGCTTCTAAAATGAATCCTAATTAGTCTTGTATGAACAACAAACTACATTTGCATTTAGATTAATCATTTATTTGCATTATCATAGATTTTAAAATCCTTCATTTAGGTCTTTGGTGTAGTCACTGAGTTTGCAATGACCTGAGAGAAAACTCATACTCCTTCCTTCTAGAAGGCAACAAGTCAATTCTTTCATACATGCAGGGTGAATGAATCCATATTCACTCCTATGCACAACTGAAGAGAAATGACCATGTTGAATTATTCTACTAAGTAGAGGCCACTTTTAGCACGTGACTACAAAGAGACCACAAGGGTCCATTGAGAAAAGAATAATATCAAACCAAATATGGGTTCCTAAATCCTTCATGGAAGAATCTCATTCTCAATCTAAGAAAAGAACAATATCCAGGAAAATATGGGTTCCTAAATCCATCATGGAAGAATTGCATTCTAAATCATCCAAAAGCAAAGGAAAATCAAAAGCTATGTGGATTCCCAAGTCTCTTTTAAAGGACTTGGATACAAAAAGAAAATCAAAATCTATGTGGATTCCCAAGTCTCTCTTAAAAGGCTTGAACAAAAAGGAAAAGTCAGAGTTGGCATCCAAGCTTCCAAAGTCTTCCACTTCATCTCCATCTCAACATCTCCCATCTTCTAACTCCATCTT
>MU227838.1:2172041-2184221 GCA_018584345.1 Thuja plicata | reverse complement strand
TTAATTATAAAATCATAAATGTGCATTCAAAATCAATTTAATTATTAAAAATGCATATGACATCATCAAATCCAGTTAACTGATTTATCAAAATGGAAACAATCCAGTTCCACTCAGTTAACTGATTATCCAATGTTCATCATTTTGGAAACATTTTAGTTAACTGTGAACAGATTTTGGAAGTTTCCAAAATAACTGATTAGTTAGTTCAGTCAACTGACTCTCTCGACCAATCGAATCACTTGCACATGGATTGTGCTTCTTCAATTGAATCTGAGCCACTCTTTTTTTTCAATCTCAACCGTCGATTCGAGAGAGATTTCTATAAAAGAGAAACTCTTTTCCCTCACAAAGGATCCTAATCTTTTAATTAAAGTCATTATGCTGGATTTTTGTCTTAGCTTCTTGCATTCTTAGCATAGCTTTTATTGTTGTTTTAATGTTAATCATGCAAATCTAATCTTAGAGCACATTTCAATTGGTGTTTTAAAATCAATCTTACACACTCAATTTGGTGCTTCTAAAACGAATCCTAATTATTCTTGTATGAACAACAAACTACATTTGCATTTAGATTAATCATTTATTTGCATTATCATAGCTTTTAAAATCCTTCATTTAAGTCTTCAGTGTAGTCACTGAGTTTGCAATGACCTGAGAGCAAACTCATACTCCTGCCTTCTAGAAGGCAACAGGTCCATTCTTTCATACATGTAGGGCGAATGAATCCATATTCATTCTTGTATACAACTGAAGAGCAATGACCATGTTGAAGTGTTCTACCAAGTAGAGGCCACTTTTAGCACACACAATACTAATTCACTCCCTCTCAGTATCACTTAATCCCAACAAGAATATAATTTAATTTTTTTGCAAATATGGTATTGAATGATGGAACTAATTCATCTTCTTTAATCTAAATCTCCATCAATGTTCTCAACATATAACTCACACTAAATCTTTTAGAAAACTGCTCCATGAAAATTGTACTCAATTCCACCCAAGAAGAAATAAAACCCTTCGGTAAGAAAACACTAATACATTTGGTACCAAATTGCAACGAAAGTGCCATTGCAATTTTTCTGTCACAACCTTGTCATTGTCGCAATTGCGACGATAGACCATCACAATTGCGACGATGACAAGGTTGTGACGGAAAAACTGCAACGGCACTGCCATTGCAATTTGGTACCAAATGTATTAGTGAAAAAAAACCAAGCCCTTGCATCATCTTTCAAAGTCTAAACAAACAACTTCATGAATACATGTTCATGACAAATCTCATAATCTCCCATTGAATCAGAAAATTCTTGTACATGCTTTCCTTCTGAATCTGATCATTTCCCATTAAATCTTGGTAAATACTTCCTAATCTTATTAGGAATTTCATTTTGGGAAACCATGAATGCCATCAAAACATAATGAAATATATATTTCTATAGAAATGAATCTGCAAGAATTCATTATGGGTTGCATTCTTTGTGAAATCAGATCTGACATTTCTCAAATATATCTAAACAAATCACACATCCATTTTAACTTCTGAAAAAAACTTTGCAACTAAATATTCTTTTTTATATCACAAAATAACCTCAAATATAGTTCACGAACTTAAATACATAAGCTAGGAAATGTAAATAATAAGTATGCAAAACTTATAATCTTATATTGCATTTATACCCTCAAAACTTTAATGACAAGAGAGCAATGTTTTCTTCTGTATCACCTTTAGTCATCTTCCTTTTGGATCCCCATGAAGCTCACCCATCAACCAAATTTTGCCTTGATAAGATTCATAAAACCCTTCTTACCAATCTTGTGGAATCATAGAAACAAAAATATTATGCATGTGCTGATGCAAAGATTAGAGTCACTACCCAATATAAATTGGGAATAATATTATGTAATAATTTGCAAGGATCTCCTTACAAAATTCAAAAATTCAAAATGATATTGTAATGGCTCACAAGATATAACTTCAGATAAAAATAATACTATTATAGTCCCCAAACTAGGAACTCAATCTTCAATCATAAAAGACACTTTCCAACTCTATGCAATCTTAATGGACTGACTAACTAGCTTAAAATAAAAAAGGCAAGGAGAAAGATCAACTAAAAACCTTACCAATTATGCATTCCTTATACAAATCCCTAGTAGAGTCACCAATTTTTTGGTTCCTAAGAAAAATTTACACTTACAAAGCCACCAGTGCACTCTTAAACACATTCTATAGAGAAGCCAACTCTAATTTTAAAAGTCTTAAGAGGGATAGACAAACTAACATAGATACTAAACTATCCCTCTAAAATTTAGGTTCTGCAAAACCAAGGGGGGGTTCCCTTTAATGCCTTTGAATACACACTTAATGGCATCAATACAAGAAAATATATCATAGAAGGCTCAACACAATCAAGAGATACTAGATAATGGATAATTACCCATTGAACATCGACCTTGCTGGGAGCATGAGATGAAATGATTTAACAACATATAAAAAAGGTAAAAGTATTCACAATTTAATCAATTTTGTTGCAGAAATAAATGACATGAGTCTTAATAACAACATAATTTTTAAGACCCACAATAGCTAAGATCAGTTCCTTTTCCCATTAGGTGTTTGAGTCATCAGAAATATAACATCTTATAATAGAGTTTTATTCATAGCATATGATTTAAGAATATTTCCTTACAATATTATTCAATAGTAATCGTAGCCTAGCCTACTTATCACAATCCCTGAATAACCTTGTCAAATATGCAATCCTAATCAAGCATTTAATTGACCCTTTGGATCAAAGCATGAAAGAAAGATTACCTACATCCCAAAAATACAATGATTGAGTAAAAATCTTGATTATGTTCACTCAAAACATGACAACATTACACATTGGAGAGATCTAAACCAGCACTATATTTCAAAAAAATCCTCTACTATCTCTTCCATACAATATTCAATACAACTTTCAAACTCAAGAAAGACCTTTATAAGAATTAACACAGACTCACTAAAAATTCTCTATGGAAATAAATTACAATGTTGTTCATTCTCATCTAAAACTTACTACTTGTTGATTGGGCTTTGTGACTGGTCTCATCAATAGAGGAAGGGTTGTCACTGGGTATCGTGGTACCTGCCAACTTTGCCTATAAAGTTTGTCCACGGATAAATTCTCCAAGCCTTCAAGCACCTGAGTGTTGGGTCTCGATGATGCGGGGAGATCAATTAGGCAAGTGACTATTTTTGTTCGGGGGGATAGCTGGGTTTGACTTGTCTTCTTTGGGGATTTCAGTGATAGGTCAAGGTTTCCTGCAAGCATGCATGATTTTACAAAATAAAAAACAAAAGATAGATCAAGGTTAGGATTCCATTATTCTACTTATAGTCATGCAATATATCTTTAACATCAGCAATGCTCTAATGAACTACACTAAATACTAAATGCATATAGAACCATCAGTTCATACATATTCAATAACAAGAGGGAAATGAGATCATCTAATCTATCAAAACATAAGAGCAAAGGACATTAGAAACATACAACACAATTGAGATATTGCTAACTCGAAGATGAGAATACCAACAACATCATTGCCAAAAATTCTTCCTTCTTCATTAACTAGGTGCTCCAGCAGTACTGGTGTGTACATCAATGTATCCAATGGAGCATATAACTACTAAGAAATACTGAGCATTGAGCTCTACAACTACTGAGAAATGAAAAGACCTACTTGCTATTACTTGGACTGCAAAATCATCAATTTTTCTGACCCTTGAAATGAGGTCGGACTTATTATTTATACACAACTTGCCCTAAAAACTAACCTAATCTAACTATACACTCAACATTAAAATACAATATCCATTGGCTAGTACTACGTGAACCACTTACAATCACCTCAAAAAGTGTAGAGGTCTGACAAGTCAGAGGAAGAAGACAAGAAAAAAGGATGGAATAATCGACATCGAGAAGAGTGCCAGAGTAAGAATAGAATAAATCTGATCTTCCAGAGTTCGAGGCTACATGCCTCATTAATGTGAAATGTGGCTCTTTGTCTTTGATGCATTAGGTAGTTAATGCTGGAATGATGCCTTGGGAAAATCACCTATCAAAGCCATCCCTTCATCTGACATGCCTTATTGGGGTCACCTACTTTCTGACCCCCTCATTAACTGTTGGATAATGACCCGTCGACTACGAGGAAACTAGACACGGGTCACTGAAAGAATACAAAACTTCAGATCCAGAAATCTGGAGTCTGGGAGCTTGTGCTCAAAGAATAATGAATGTTCAAAGATGCATCCTACTGGCAAGAATCTCCAGAATTCAGAGAACTTTACTGTCCCTTGTTCTTGAATGCCTCCAAAATTTGGCTAATGCCATCTCCAGATATATCTGTGATAGTGTTCCACCGGTTGCAGATAATTCCCAACTTCCCTTCAATATCTCTGGCTTCATCCCAAAATTATTCTACTAATTTTATGGAGTCATGAGCCTGGAGCATCATCTTAGATATTCTTGACATTTTCCTCTATCAAAGTCCCTAACAGACTGATACCGGGACTCCACCAGATCATCAAAATTCCTGAGGACATAGTCCCCCAGGGCACAAGCCCTAGTGGTGAAGGAATCAACTTGTGAAACCTTTCCAACAAATGCTTTATATATGTTGAAAGGATACCAAACCACTGTGATCTTTTCCTTGAGGGTTGTAACCAGTTGCTTGCCTACCTCAATTTTGAGGCCAAGTTTGGAGTATTGGGCCTAGAGGAATTCAAAGGATTCCTCTCCCAAAATTCCTACCTTAGTGATGACCTCTTCCCTAGAGTTTATGACCTCATCTAATTTGGTCCTCCAATCCTCATATTTTTCTATGTTCCCTTCTGATAGGGAAATGACACCATTTACCTAGACCAAGAGGTTGTTGAGCAGATAAAGGTCTGGGAGTGACTCCTCTAAGAATTTCCTTACGACCTTGATCTACTATGTGATCCACCCATCTACAGCCTGTGCCTTCTTCTTCATGGCTTGAAGAGAATACATGTCACCCTACAGAAGTGGTGGTCTAGAGGTGGAGGCTTCCAAATGGATCTCGGCCAGTGGCTGTGTAAGTTCTGCTAGAAGTTTGAGGAGATTTTCATTTTTCTCTCTTTCCTTCTATAAATTTTGCGCCTATTTATCGTACTAGGCCTTGACTGCCCAGGTAGCCTCTCTCAGTAGGTCTAGCTCACCCTGCTTATCTCTCCTCCCTAGAGACACCTCTGTGACTGCATAGTCTTCGGCCCTTACTATCACTGGATCTGTATCTAGGGGAGGGGTTGCAACCACTACAACTATATTTCCTCCTAGACCAGTTCGAAAGGAATAGACGGTCTGAGTCTTTCTGGGCTTCTTAGCCTCTACATTCTGGGCCATCATCTCGGCCAATAAAGGGGAACACCTATCGATGTTGGGGCCTTTCTCTTTCTAGATTCCACCATCCATTGTGGCATTTGGGGCAATTTTTTTTCTAAGGAATGAGTATCAGGGCCTTCTTCAGAGTCTGGTGGTGTATCTATAGTATCTCTAGTCACATCAGACTCTTTCTCTTTTTCCTGTTCCCCGGGGGTTTTAGTGATTTCTTCCCTAGTGGTGTCTTCATCTATGGTGTAGGGGATTCCATCTCCACTGACACCAGCATCATCTCTATCACTAGGGTTTTCCCCATCTTTTTCAATATCTATTGAGTCAACATTTTTATCTTAGGGGTTCTTCCCCTTCATTTGGTTTTTGTTGTTCATCTGCGGTGTCACTCGCTGGGACATCCTTCTCCCTGGGAACATCTTCTAGAGGAGGTAGAGGTGTCTGGCCAATGTTTAACTATGGGGCTACTAAGACCACCTTTCCAAATGCCATGCTCCGGGGCTCTTGATAAATCAGAGTAACTGAAGGTGTTTGGAGCGTGACGGTTGGGGGTATGGTTGATCCTGTAGGTATGGTTTCCCCAGTTATCAGTTGCTCATTATTTATTTTCCTTGAATCTATCGTGGTCCCTTGGACCAGTGTCTCCTCCACATCCTGTGGGTCCTTTTTCATTTCTTCTTATTCAGGTTCCCTAGCCTCTATCTCAGGAGCCACCCCCTTCTCTAGTGTCTCCCCTTCATCAAGGATTATCTTTGCATCTTGTGCGTCTATTTCTTCTACTACCTTGTCTATCTCCCCATGTAAATTCATGAGCTTGTTGGTCCCAAATATATCATCAAAATCATCATGTGGAGGGGAGGTCTCCGGAAGCTCCTCTAGTTCAAGGGAGTCTGAACTATCTTCCACTAGGGGAAGATTGGGCATGTCGAGGCCTGTGTTTTTGCTCAAGGGATTGTCTACTCTCTGCTTCCTTCTTTGCAATGGGGCCCCAACATCTAGAATATATATAGACTATGCCTCGGCCTCTATTTTCCATCTCATGAGTGCCACTAGTGAATGGGATCCTTCTAGGTGAGCAGATCCCACTAGAGTAACTAGGAGACCATGGGAGAGTTGGGCGCTTATTTTCTAGCTTGTTAGTCTGGATGCCTCCAGCTGATCATGAATTTTATCCAAAATAGGGAGCATACCTTAGGGAGTAACTTGGGGTGGGACATCATTATTCTCCTTCCCCTTTTCCTTGCTTGGTCCTGCAGCTTTGGAGGTCGCAGCAGACCCCCATAGATTGGACCCTTACAGGTGCTCCTCAGACACACCCTCTCAAAATATTTATGGCTATTATCAATGATGTGGTGGCTTACATCCTCAATTGTTAAGTTATTTAGGGCGTCCCAATCCACCGAAGGGAGATCCAACTTGTCGATCCCCTATTCTTTGTATGATGGGTCCTCCAGAGGCCCATTGTCTGAAAAATATTTTAGGAAGCCCTGAAGGTTGAGGGCCTTCATCAAACCTTTGGACATCTACAAATTTTTCCAGGCTTGGAGATCAAAAATATCCTAAAAATCCACCCAAAAATCTTCAACGTGAACTTTATGTGGTGTGGATGCCTGTGGTAACAACTCTCTTATCTTATCTACTAGATCAAAACTGTTTCTGGTAAGGTGGAATTCCACCAGTCCTAGACTGTTTAGCTCATTTTCAGATTCCTTATCCCCTGCGAGACTCCAAGAATAGTTCCCACAAGTAATCAAGAATGGAATGGATGTAACCTTCTTCATGCTAAAGAATGCGTGGAGTTCCAGGATTTCTCTACAGAACTCCAAAAGAATGATCCTATCCCCACAATGCCTGGGGAGTAGGTAGGGCTTCCCAGAGAAGCCGGTCACCCAAATATAAATATATTGTTGGAATTGAATAAAATAATTTTTGTATGTGTTCACCAAAGTCATCGCCTCCTGTGACAACCGGTACTTGGAATCTTGAGTGAGTGTCAAAATGTTATGGTTAAATGAACGTGTCATTTAACCTGCAAAAATGGGGGAAAAGGGATTCCGATTGAATCTAGGGATAATCTTCCCATGGGGCAAGCTGGCCTGGCCCATTCCTAAGAATGCCTACTATCTACAAACCCTGAAGAGTGGGTCTTTGTTTGGCTAGTGCCCACAATACCTATGAAGTCATGTAGAACTTCAAAATCTTGAGGATGTTCTTCAGCTAGAAGTATACATGATTGGCGATGATGGTCACCCAGTCAAAGGTCTGACTGTAGGTGGTGATGTTGTAGATAAAATAATACATCCATGTGGAAAGGTCCCTAGCATGGGGCTCTCCAAAGATCCTGCACAAGAAGATGATTCCCACCTGTATGCTTTCCTTAAAGTGTCCACGGGGAGCCTCCAGCTTCATCTTCATATAGTCCCTTCTTGGAGACTTCATCAATCGAGTATTGAGATGTTTCCAGGCAAGAAAGGAAATTTCCTTGAACTCCTTCAGTGATATAGATCGGGAGATAATAATGGCTCCCTTGAACTGGGAAATTCCCATCCCTGAAGCAAAAGTGGCGGCATCCAGATTAACAATGGTCATCGGGTAGTGTAGTGGTAGGGGATCGGTAATAAAAACAACCCAGGTGGGAGCCTTGTAGTGAGTTGCTAGTTGAAGGATCAGCTCTAATGCTTTCACCAAGTAGGGGAAACTTGCAGCTTTGATGATGCTAGAGGCGGCCATGTTCTTTTCCATATCATCTCCAACAACCCTTTGTTGCTACATTATTTGGACAAGGCTCTACATTTCATCCCATAGTCCACGACTGGTATCTCTGATCTCCTACAACTTGGAGTCCACTTTGAACCCACAAGAACACCCTCCCTGGGGTATTTGGAGGTTAATGGGAGCTTGGCCAACATCTTTTCTACCTTCATTTTTGTGGCCACTCAAGTGGAGGTAGTTGGAAGTTTTGGACTTCTAGGAGGAGTTGTTACTTCAGACATGTTGATGGATATTTTGCAACCTGCAAGACCAGAGAACTGTCAATACATACAATATGATAGAAAATACAATATTTTTATGGACTCTGGGGAATTCACAGCCATCTCGCACTAGTTCAAAGAATATTAGTACGTATCTAAATTCTAGAATGTAAAAGTTAGCAAAGATTAGATTCTTATCAATACTCGGAGGTCCTGGGGCATTAGTTCATGCGAAAAAATGGGATGAAGGCCCGGGGACTTCTCAGCACCTAGAGTCCAGAGAAACTAGCCGTTATCAACAAGACTGGGTAGCGAGCCATACTTGGCTAACATGGGTTGTCACATGGCCACGTGATATACAGTGTAATGGCCCTTAATGATGAAAAATGGGCTGACACAAGGGAAATGAATGCCAGATGGGATGTATTTGAATGCTCACTTATGGGGAGATTAATCCTGCCATTAATGATGAAGTTATAGAGGTGAGAGAAAAACTGCCATTGCTTGAATCGATGAGGTGCTGAGTTCAAGCTAGGCGGACACCATGCAGGTGAGCTCAAAACTTTAGTTTTATCATATAGAGAATGATGAGCTTGCCACAGGAAGGGTTACTAGGAAAATATATAGACTAAAAGGTACAAGGGACAACCATAAAATGACACAATTTATAGGAACTATCTACAACTAGGGACTACCTGGAAAACTATGACACTCTACAAAAAGAACTCAAGAATTTACAATAGTATTTACACTATCATACACCATTTATAGGGGAACCAAAATGTGAGGAATGTGGACAACCTTCCTGCAGGGCCATCCCACCAATGGGAGGTGACAACAGACCAGAAAGAAAAACAAAGCAACATGAAGGAAAAACCAAAAGAAAAGAAACAAGCACCAGCACAATAAAAACAAAACAAAACTAGAAAGGGGAAAGTTGAAGAACCTACCTTACACTAGGAAATGAAGAAAGAGGAGCACAAGAGGCACTCTGCAACTGATGAAGCTTTCACAAACCATGAAATGACCATTAATGCACCACTGTTGATCATTTTTTAAGCATTGTTGAGCACCGAGAGCAATTCAAATTTAATCATTGTTTAATCACCTTAATCACTCTAGGTAATTGCTCTGGCTAATTATTTTGTGGTAAATTTGAAAGGACAGGTGAAACCTATTTATACCGCTAGGGTAAAAAAATGTTGCTTCCTTCCCTAAACCTTGGGAAAGGTTCACCCTTTGAACTCTGGACTTGGGGATTCCAAACAACTGCACCCTCTAGCAAAAAAGGAAGTGATGACAAGGTATCCCAGAGTTCGAAAATCCATCCGACTCAGAAGAAAAAAATATTCCGGGACTGGGTCCCAAAGGAAGGAGGACCAAAAAGAAAATAAAATGACCCTTGCGAAAGCAAAGGCCAGAGAAAGACA
The DNA here is from genome assembly GCA_018584345.1 of Thuja plicata. Classification (NCBI taxonomy): domain Eukaryota; kingdom Viridiplantae; phylum Streptophyta; class Pinopsida; order Cupressales; family Cupressaceae; genus Thuja; species Thuja plicata. The sequence continues at coordinate 2,174,414 of MU227838.1, read as the reverse complement.
AAGAGAAAAAGAAACAAGTAAAAAGTGAAAAGGGGGACCCAACATTTTTCCTACAAAATGTAGGGATGGGTATGCAGGGAATAACACTACTAGGACCATAAAAACTAGAACCAATCTCCAAGGCCCTGAAAAACCAACGTAGCCAATCCTTTGTGCTTCCAACCTACACCTTTTGAAGGAAAACATATATGCTTGACAAAAAGGTAGCTTAAAAATATTTCCACATAGGGTATGTTTCTCCCTTAACTTATTCTAGTACACATCAAGTAAATTGGTTGGTAACAAGAATGTTATTGTTAGGAGAAACAAACAACAGAGCCAGGCCAATATAACACAGTACGTGGCTGCAATACAAGAGAGGGGAGGATGCAAGATTCTCATCAAATCTATTCCAAGGGAATCAAAATATTTTGATCATAATTTAGAAAGAGAAACCCAAGGACTTGAAATATCCTCATTCTATTCTCCAACCAACTAACTATATACACTGGAAACCTACCTATTGGGAGCATGCTCAAACATGCAAATTTTAGAGATATAAATCATTAATCTACATTAACATATCAAAAAAATCTTAAAAAAAAGCTTGCACCATAACCTCCGATGAGCCAAACAAGGTCACCCAAGCCTTGTTGATTTTGTCTTAGAGAGGGTTGTGGGTGTGCTCTCCCAACACAATATTTAAATATCACTACTAATTAAAGAGATGAATGAAAAATTAAATGCAAACTACATACAATGGAGTTGAATAAATCAAGAGCTAGTCATGAAGAACTAGTCTCAAGCATTCAATGAGATGGATATGGAAGTAGATAAACTATGAATACTAAGATCTAGTATTGAATGCAAGCTATAAACTAAGAATGAGATTCAACTATCATAATGAATGCAAACAACTACCAAAAAAGTTAGTGTAAAATCTCTAAATACACTAAGATCTCTAGATGCAAACTAGTATAATAACTCTAATGCAAGAATAATGGATGATTTAATCTTGGAAAGGCTCATATTTATAAGATTTTGGAGGAATTGGGTAAGGTGGATCACATGTGGCATCCACATAGGTGCCACATAAAGGACACATAAGCCATTCAAGAGGAAGGGTTTTCTCACGCATGTGTGAGCAACTTGAGATGTGATGAGTCAAAGTGTACTTCAAGTACACATGTAAGAGATGTGTCATAGATGTGTAAGAAAATTCATAGATTTGGTCTAATGAACACTTTTAGAAATTGTAAGAAAGTGTCATCAAGATTGTAAGAAACCTTGTTTGGGCTAAAATTATAATTATTTGAAAAGACAATTTTTGGAAGATGATTTACTCTTGGCAAGGCTCCTATTTATAGAACTTTGGAGGACTTGGGTGAGGTGGATCACATGTGGCATCCATATAGGTTCCACATGAAGGACACATAATCCATGTAAGAGGAAGGGTTTTGTCACACATGTTTGAGAAACTTGAGATGTGATGGGTCAATGTGTACTTCAAGTACATATGTAAGAGATTTGTCATATATGTGTAAGAAAATTCAAAGATTTGGTCTAATGAACACTTTTGGAAAGTGTAAGAAAGTGTCATCAAGGTTGTAAGAAACCTTGTTTGGGCCAAAATTAGAATTCTTTGAAAATATATTTTTTGGAAATTTTCTCACACATGTGTGAGAAAATAATTAGGACTAATGGGTGTAGGAATGATAAATTAGTCTAATTAACCTTAGTTAATTAGAAACTAGGTCTATTTGGTGAGAGTGATGTGAGGTATTGTAGGATCTAGGCCTAGATTTTGGATTAATTTAAATTTAATTTAAAGTAATCTTGGTTTAGAAGAATATTAACATATTTGTATCAGAGCCATTGAAAGGCTTGGAAAGTGGTCAGTGTGTGTCAGAGGGAAGTGAATCCATAGTAGAAAGCACCATGGTGACCAATGCAGAATTGGAAAGGGACTTGTCAGAGCAGCAAGTCAAGAATAGACTTCTTGAAGAAGCTATGGAGGAAATGAAGTTAAAGTTGGTAGAAGTTGCAGAGGCAACGAACAAGATGAAAGAAAAATTTTAGAGGATAAATATAAGTGAAAGATTCAAGTTGAAGAGGAGGAAAAACCAAAACCTAATCCTCCACTACCCGAGGAACCATTCCTCAAATCCCTCAAGGCCTTAAGTGGGAAAGAATTAGAAGGCATTCCAATGTTCTCTGGCATAATAGATGTAGAGATGGCTATGGAGTGGATTGAGGGTATGGAAAACTGTTAGAATTAATCTTTCCTTGGTTGAAATTATGTAATTAAAAGGATAAACCAAGGTATCCTTATTTGTATTTGTCCTCTAGTCCAAGTAGGAGGACATGTCACTATTTTGTATTTCCTTTAATAAG
>MU227838.1:2134539-2170867 GCA_018584345.1 Thuja plicata | reverse complement strand
GCATTTCATTAAAGTGTTTAGATATAAATCGTATTACTTCAGTTCTAGTTTAATTCATTTTTTATACTCTCTAAACTTTTTGAATATATCTAACACTTCCTATAAACGTTTCTATTCCTTCCCTTAAACTTGGCGCAGTCCTTTGCATGCGCTGCAATTTAAGGTTTGAATAATTATTATCTTTTGCATGCGCTGCAAATTATCTTTTGTATGCGCCAAATTTAGACATTCTCATTATTGCTTTCCTTCACAACACATTACCTTCTTTTAATTGGGTAAGGTGGATCACATGTGGCATCCACATAGGTGCCACATAAAGGACACATAAGCCATTCAAGAGGAAGGGTTTTCTCACACATGTGTGAGAAACTTGAGATGTGATGAGTCAAAGTGTAATTCAAGTACACATGTAAGAGATGTGTCATAGATGTGTAAGAAAAGTCATAGATTTGGTCTAATGAACACTTTTAGAAATTGTAATAAAGTGTCATCAAGATTGTAAGAAACCTTGTTTGGGCTAAAATTATAATTATTTGAAAAGACAATTTTTGGAAGATGATTTACTCTTGGCAAGGCTCCTATTTATAGGATTTTGGAGGACTTGGGTGAGGCGGATCACATGTGACATCCATATAGGTTCCACATGAAGGACACATAAGCCATGCAAGAGGAAGGGTTTTGTCACACATGTTTGAGAAACTTGACATGTGATGGGTCAATGTGTACTTCAAGTACATATGTAAGAGATTTGTCATATATGTGTAAGAAAATTCAGAGGCTACATGAGAACACCAACCAAAGTCAGAGGCTACAATTTTTCATATGCTTGTTAGTTGATCTTGACATCTTTATCTCACTTGTGGTTTATGGTAAAATCTTCTTGCATTTCATTTTCTTGGATTACTTCATGTTTATGTTTTCATTCTTTTAATACTTCTTACAAAAACCATTTTGAATGTGATGGTATCATAGAGGCACAAAAGGTGAAGATAGACAAATCAAGGCTAAGAGGACAAGCATTAACTTGGTGGAAGTTCTTGCAAGAAGAGAGAGAAAGGGAAGGAAAGAAGCCAATAGAAACTTTGAAAGCTATGGTGGCTAAGGTGAAAGAGACCTACTTACCAGAGGATTATGACATCTAATTGCACAAAAGGAGACAAAATATTAGGCAAAAATATCTAGATGTGGCATCCTATACTAAAGAGTTCCAAAATTTATGTCTTAGGTAAAGAGTGGAGGAGGTAGAAATCATTAAAGTTTCTAGGTATCTCAATGGCCTTAGGTGGAACATACAAGAAGAGTTGAGCCTCTTCACTTTAACTTCTATCCATGGGTGTTTTCAGATGGCCCTTAAGGTGGAAGAAAAACTTAGAAAGAAACAAGATTCCAACTCTAGGGGAAGAGGAAGAGGTAGAAACTCTAGATGAGGACATAGAGGTGGTTCTAGTGGAAGGAATAATGATACCAGAAGCCAAGGAGATTCTAGGGTTTCTGAAAAAAACCATGAGACCAGTAATAAAGGAGGATATAACAGAGGTAGAGGATTTCATAGTGGTGGAAGAGGCAAATCAGGTGGGTTTGGAAGGAGCTCACATTTTTCTACAATGAAGTGTTACTATTGTGGCCAATTGGGTCACCCTGCCTATAGGTGTCTAGAAAAGCCAACAACTTCACAAGGACAGAAGAAAATTGCATATGTGAAAGAGGAGGACATGACCAAATAGTTTGAGGTAAGTTTGGATTCAGAGAAGAGAGAAATCTTGATGCTTAGGAGAATTCTGATCAAGGAACCTACAAGGGATGAACATAAACAAAGAAGAGCTCTTTTCAGAGCCAAATGCAAGATTCTTGGAAAGGTATGTAGAGTTATAATAGAATCCAGATTTACTAATAATGTGATCTTAGAGGTAGTAGTACAAAAGTTTAAATTGGTGAAGATACCTCATGTGTGTCCCTATAAGGTAACTTGGTTGAATAAGGAATAGAATATATTGGTTAATGAACAAGTGTGGGTTGAGTTTACTATTGGAAAGTATCAAGACAAGATAATTTGTGATGTGCTACCAATGGATGCATGCCATTTGTTGCTTGGAAGACCATGGTAGTATGACAGAGAGGTAGTTCACCATGGCAAGGAGAATAAGTAATCATTCAAGAGGAATGGAGTTACATATAAGATACAGTCTTTGATAGGGGAAGAAATAGTGGAGAAGATGGACTCCAACACCCTACTAATGAGTGGGAAAGAATTCCTCAAGGACATGAAGGAGGAAGAAGGAATTGGCTATGCAATTTTGGTGAAGCCAAGAGAGGAAGAGACAACTAAACAATCACCTAAGAAGTAAAGCAATTGTTAGAATAGTTCCAAGACATCATTTGTGAAGGAAATGTAGCTACACTACCTCCAAAGAGAGAGATCAGTCATCAAATTAACTTTGTGCTAGGGGAATCATTACCTAACATGGCTGCATATAAGATGACACCAGAGAAGAACAAAGATATTGTAAGGCAAGTGTAGGAGCTTTCAGACCAGGGATTGATAAGGAAAAGCATCAACCCATGTGTTGTCCTAGTGGTGTTGTATCCTAAGAAGGGAGGTAAGTGGAGAATGTTTACTGAATATAGGACAATAAATAGGATAACTATTAGATATAGATTTCCTATTCCTAGAATAGAAGGTTTAATAGATTTCTTGGGGGTGCTAAGTACTTTTCAAAGATTGATTTAAAAAGTGGATACTATCAGATTAGGATGAAAGAGGGTGATGAGTGGAATTCATCTTTTAAAACCACAGAGGGGTTATATGAGTGGTTAGTAATGCCATTTGGGCTTACAAATGCAACTAGTACTTTTATGAGAGTCATGAATGAAGTCTTGAAGTATTATATAGGGGTATTTGTAGTAGTCTACCTAGATTACATCCTCATCTTTAGTAAGACAAAGGAGGAGCATATGAAGCACCTTGAACTTGTGTTGAAAAGGTTACAAGAGGAGAAGCTCACCATAAATCTTTAAAAGAGTGAGTTTATGAAACAAGAATTAGTCTACCTAGGATTTGTAGTATCCAAAGGTAACTTGAAGATGGACAAGAGAAAAGTGGATGCCATATTAAGTTGGCCTACTCCTAAGACATGGACTGAAGTTAGAAGCTTCCATGGCTTAGCCTAGTTCTATAGAAAGTTTTTTAGGAGATTCAATGAAATCTATGCACCTATCCTAGATACCATTAAGGGTGGAGTTAAGACAATTTGTATGGACCAAGAAAGCTAATGAAGGATTTGAGAGATTGAAGAAAGAGATAGTCACCCAACAAATACTAGTTTTACCAAGTTTTGAGAAGTTATTTATAGTGGAATGTGTGATAGTAACATAGTAGTGGACATAGTCCTAAGTCAGGAAGGAAGACTAGTAGCCTTCTTTAGTGAAAGGCTTAATGAAGAAAAATATAGGTACTCATCCTATGATCTAGATCTTTATGCATTGGTGCAATCTCTTAAGAAGTGGAGGAATTAATTGTTGCCAAAGGAGTTCATGGTATACACTGATAATCAAGCCTTAAGCTACATAAATATACATAAGAATATTAGTTTGAGGCATATAAAGTGGATGGAGTTTCTACAATCATACACTTTTACTATCAAGCACAAGAAAGGGGTAAATAAAAAGGTAGCAGATGCTCTTAGTAGGAGATTTCTCACCATCCATGAGATATAATTGTAGAGTATAGGGGTTGAAGGATTCAAGGACCTTTACCAAGGAGATTCAGATTTCTCAAAGATTTATAAGGTGTGTACTGATTTTGAGAATCACTTTCATAGTGAGTATGCAAACTACACCTTACATAATGGATTTTTGTTTACAGGGAAGCATCTATGTGTTCCAAGAGGTTCCATGAGGGAGAACCTCATCCAAGAGAAGCACAATCAAAGTTTGAGTGGACACTTTGGGTTAAACAAGACCTAGACTTAGTGGAGAGATTCTATTGGTGGCCCAAAATGCAGAAAGAGATAAGGAGAGATGTGGAGCAGTGTGGAGTATGTCAGAAGGCAAAGGGGACATCATCAAATGAAGGTATTTATCATCCATTACCCATCCAAAATAGACCATGGGAATGCATAAGTATGGATTTCATAGTGGGATTACCTAGGACTCCAATTGGTCTAGACAATGTGTTTGTGGTAGTAGACAGATTTAGTGAGATGAGTCATTTTAGCCCATGTAAAACAACACATGATGCCATTCACATTACCCACTTTTTCTTCAAGGAGATAGTGAGGATCCATGGTTTTCCAATGAGCATAGTTGTAGACAGGGAAGTGAAGTTTATGGGGCACTTTTGGAAGACCCTATGGAAAAGGCTAGGAACTAATTTGTCTCATAGTTCTGCATATCATCTTCAAATGGTCGATGGTCAGACAAAATTAATAAAAAAGGGTTCTTGGCAACTTGCTAAGATGTTTGACTAAAGAGTATGGGCAAGGATGGGAACAAGTTATCCCACATGCATAGTTTTCCTATAATGATAGCACAAATAGGACTACTGGTAAAATTCCATTTGAGATTGTATATGGAGTACATCCAAGGGGTTTTTTTGATCTTAGAGCCTTGAAAGGATATGAGCGGATCAATGGACATGCAGATGACTTTACACAGTCAATGAGAGAATTCCATGAGCAAGTGAAGTAGACATTGATGGAGGCTAATCATAAGTTGAAAGCCAAGAAAGATGAAGAGAGAAGAGACTTACAATTTTAGGTACGAGACTTGGTGATTGTGTTCTTGAACAAGGATAGGCTACAGAAAGAAGTACCAAGAAAACTACAAATGAATAGGATTGGACCATGTAGAGTCTTAGATAAGTATGGCTCTAATTCCTACAAGATAGAACTACCCAAAGAGATGTCGATTTATCCAATATTCATTGTGAAGGATTTGATTAAATATAAAGGACCAGAGATGGATGAAGAAGAGTATAGTACAAATTTGACAAAGGATGTGGAAGAAATCACAGTACCTGTTACAACTAAGCCATAAGAAAAAAAGATTCTGGATTCAAGAGTGAAGAAGAAGACAAGGAACAAATTCTTCATGGAACATTTGGTGAAATGAGAACACCAACCAAAGTCAGAGGCTACATGGATAGCAGAAGGAGACTTCAATAAGCATGGCATAAGCATAGAGTTTATCACACCTAAGATACCCTGATTTTCTTGTTTTAGGTGGAGGATGGTGCAGGAGCACCTTAAGGTCTTGTAAAGATATTTAAAGAATTTTGGATTGTAGGTTGGTTTGTCCAACCACAAAGTTAATAAGGAATAAATATAAAGTCCCAAGAGTTTTGAGTGTGTCTAGAGGTAGGAGTGTTTAGGGTTTAGTGTTTGCTGTGATCATTTAGGATCTAGGGATTTAAGTACTAGAAAGTCAACCTAAGGGTAAAAGGTTGATCATAACTCCAAAATGGAGTGGAACCTATGATTATGATGTTTTTGAATTTTTTAAGGTCTTATGAAGTGGTTTAGTATCAAATTGAGCCATTGGAAGTTGTGGTTTGTCAATTGAGAAAAAGTTGTAAAAGTTGCTCATGACAACTTTACAACTTTACAAAGTTGTCATGACAACATTTCCTAAGAAATAAGAAAGGGATTTAACGGTTCCCAAATCCCAAAATAAGGGTCCACAAATGTGGGGATAGGATATATAAGTTCAAATAAACCCTAATCTGATAGTTGGAAGTGGCATTGTACGGATTGTGAACTGAGAAACAAGTTTTTGTCTGTGTTTTTGTAACAGAGCCTTGATCCAGTCACTTAATGGATTGAATGGCATGAATGAAAGCATTGAGACTTTGTGATTTTTCATTTAGAATTTATTTGTAGAGTTAGTTTTGTATATTGTTAATTCCATTGTACATTTTCTTAATTCTTTCAGTTTCACTGTTTCGCTAGTCTGTTCAGGGCCACTCTTGTAAATATGTGTCCCTCTTGAGTTCCTATGGTTGGAAAACTATGGCCACTTGGTATAAAGTAGGAGATAGTTTACATATTGTAAATATGTGTTTTAGGGTCTGTGGATGCAAGAGAGATATTTTTCCAGCAAGCCCTAGGCGAGTGCAGTGGCATTCTGGTTAGTGGCTTGTGCAGAAAAGTAGCATGGAAAGATGCTAGATGGATTGGATTGAACCAATAAATGGTGGGAGAATGTAGAGGTGTGAGTCCTTGATAAATGAATGAAAGGAGAGGATTTTTGGAGTTTTTAAGATCAACCATTGAAAGTAAAGAAACCAAACTAGTGAACATGCTCCTAAAACCCTTAAAAATAGGGGCTTGATGAAAGACCTATGTACACACAAGGTGGGGGTCTAAAACCTAGAAAATCCTAGAGCCTAGGATAGTCCTAAAAATAGTCCATAGTTGATTAAGAGGGTTGTTAAGGTAATTTATGGAGAAATACAAGAAAAATAGTTTCTAGGAGGCCTAATTGACCAAAAAGGCTACAAGGCCTCAAAACAAGAAAACTAGGAACTTGTTGAAATCTAATGAAGGGATCCATAAAAGTGGGTCAGAATTAGTTGAAAGTGACCTAGGAATGGTCATGAATCCAATTCCTATTTCCAAGGTTATATTGGAGTCATGTTGGCTAAGATAAGCCAATGGGTGCATTGAAGGATTGAGAAGGAAGGAAGAGCATTTTGAAATTGGTGGAGAGATTTAAGTGGAGAAGGGGATCAAAGGAGAGTCCATTGGTGAGGGTAGTGATAGAAACCATAGAAAGACCAAAGAAAGGGTCTTGGAAAGAGAAAGGAAGCTCTTAGAAGTTAGATCCCCCATCACATATGAAGGGAATAATTAAATTAAAATTTATTTAATGGAGATTTTGATAGAGAGGGGTATTAAATAAAATTTAATACACTTAAGGGGGAAGTATTTAGATTAAATCTAAATAGTATAAATAATGAAAATAGCTTACTTAAATAAATTTAATTAAATAGGTAAGATAATATAATCATTATAATTAAATAATTATAATGTTAAGGGATGATTTTAGGCATCTACATTTTTCCCCTATTTGATGCAGCATCAAGGATGATGTCACATCAAAGAAAAGAAAACTAGATGCCCCAAGGAGAATAGAAATCCCTAAAGGCAATGATGGTAAAGAAGGGTGCCCCCTCAAGGAAATAATGGAAAATTTTAATTTTTTAAAAAAAATTCACAAAAAAGGTGGAAGAGAAGAAAAAAGAGAAAGTGCATGACTTACGAGGTGTTTCAAAAAAATGGGGTTCGGGATGCAAATTGGGTTCCAAGGGGCCTATAAATAGTCTACGAGACCCTTGGAGATGTCATTTTCCTTCACAAAGAGGAAAAGGATAGAGCAGAGAGAGAGAAATGATGGATCCCTGAGAGTGTATGCAGCTAGGAGAGCGAGTCCAGACACACTTGTAGCCGACTGACGCAAGACCACTGATGAGTCGCAAAATGGTGCCCAGTTCCTTACTTTTAAATTGTCATTTAATCCATTTTAAAATGCATTAGTGCGGGAAAAGGGTTTGCGGGGTAGAGATGATGATTGACAGATCATCGTCTATGCACATGATGATTAACCAATCATCATTTGTAGAGATGAAAAAATGATGATAACTCTCTTTGCAAATGACGATTGCCAGATTGTCATCGACGCAGATGACAATTTCCAATTTTCATCTGCAAGGGCGAGGGGGAGGGGGCGCAAATGAAAATTTATAAATGGTCATCTACATAGACAACAGTCAACTAGGTTGACCATGGGTAGGTGATGGAGAGGCTGATCATGGATTGGCATCTCTACCGATTGGCATATACATAGATTGTCTTTTGCACAACTCAATAAATGTCTCCACCGATTGACCTAAAAGACAAAAGAGGAAGATGGTGGGAAGGGAAAAAATAGGTTAGGAGGAAAAATGATGCCATAGACATCGAGAAAAGGATTACTAGGCATGAATTTATAGATGCAAGAGACTCTAGCACCATTTTGGTCATGAGAGAGTTGAGCAGAGACTGTGGAGCTAGCAGATAGGCTGACCGTGATAGAGTGCGGACAAGTGGCTTTATGTGAGTTAGAGCATGTGCATCTATGGTCATGGTTGAATGCACATAATGTGCTCCTTTCTACGTTGATCAAGAGGTGGCATAGTACTACCTCAATTTCAATTTCCTAATGGGGGAGGCAAGCATCACCCTCCTAGATGTCTGGCGTATATACTGGATTCTCATTTGGGGCTTGATACCATAGTATGTGTAGGAGGGCCCTGATACCTATGTAGAGGAAGCCTTTGGGTGATCATATGATTAGATTCTAACATAAAGGTAGTGGTTACCCAGGAGAGTGGCAATGGCAACGGGACCGCGGTTGTGATGGGTGGTGATGTATTTAGCCAGATTGATTGGAGGGAAACTGATGCCAGACCATGCAGGGCACAGATTTCCATTGGTATGGGTATGAGGACTGAGTGCCATGTTAGAGGATGAGGGTGAGTAGTATTTGTGAGGATATACCATCTTGGGCCATCTTTATTATGATTTGCATATGTGCACCTACCATAGAGGCATGACTTTAGGTGCAGGAATTACACTACTTATAGTGTGGGCATGGGAGAATATCACTATGATACACCCCATCAACATCCATGAGACATGTGAGGCATATGAACCTTATTCTTGCAGATACCAACCGCCCATCAAATATGAGTCGACAGACTCTATTGGTCACTAGAGGGGTACCTTGAATGAGATGCAGGGTATTTAATGGATGCCATGTGAAGGATGTGAGGTGTGGGGCCATTAGGTCCTACAAAAACAAGATTATATAGAGGACATGTAGCTAGATACATATTTCCTGAGATACGTACAAATAGATTTATAGTTGATCAAACAAACTACGTACATGATTGTGCCATCTCGGGTACTTAGTTTGTTTGGGTACATGGTGCAATGCTAGATAGCTTTACGCATCCATTGGTGACAAGAGAGGTGGGGAGATTATAGGGTATTAGAGTTGATTTGAGGGGTACAAGGACATCTTGGTTAGGTATGGTGGAGCTGTCATGGCAGGGAGGAAACAATTTCTTCTGAGATGTAGGAGTGACACCTGCATATGCTCAGTGGTGGGGCACACATAGGCTAATTATATTGATAATCCTAAGGGTCATTTAGGTAGATGAGAAACCCACATAAGGGAAGGATGGGGCCAAAGTAGATGGGGATGAAGGGGGGTGAAGGAGGAGACAAAGGAGGGAGAGGTGGCCAAAGAGGGCAGCCGAGAGTGGTGTCACAAAGATAACTAGGACAGGTATAGGTACCCATGGATAGAGCCCTGCTAGTTATACCACCACATGCATAGGGCCCAGGACAGGCACCATAGGTACCAGTATAGGGATACAGGCCATAGGGGCCACCATAGGTACATGGGTCACTGATAGAGATGCTCTAAGGTGTACCTCCACAAACACTTATCTAGGACTCTACTTGTCCTAGCATTTTATAGATCCTAAGCTCACTCCTAGGACCTTAATATTATTTTCTCTCCTTTCCCAAGAATACCCTAACTCAACTCTATGAGTTGGTATTTTTTTCTTCACCTTGAAGGATAAATATCATTAAGGGTACTTCAACTCTTCACTCCTCCTTGGATGACTCCAAGTGAAAATTCACCATAAAATCTTCACAAATTCTGAAGGGGGTGTATCCATCACTGTAATAACTACTTGACTCCCTAATTATTCCATTTTATTAGGGCATCAAGACTTTTCCAATCAAGTTCAAGATTGACTATGCTTTTGGGCCTAATAGGCCTAATTGGTCTACTAGCCCTAAACAGGGTGTTTTCCCCAATTTACTCTCAAAAATTCCAAACAACCCTAAAAACTAACTTGAAATTAAAATACCCTTTATCAAGACCTTTATTATTTTGGTGGGATTAGGTCCATAATTCATTCGTACAGTGGAATCCTGAAATATAGGGTAAATAGGGCTAATTGGGCTTAAATTATGCAGTCCTCTAATTTCTACCTTGAAATCTACCTAAATGGATTGAACAATGCCTAATATCACTTGTAGGTGTCTTTAGGAACACTATCTCTCTAAAACCACACTTTTTTCTAAGTTCTCACTCTTTCCCCTGTAATTGTACTTGACTTTCTCTCTATCATGCACCTAGCCAGGCACTCTGATCTCACCTAGGGCATGATGAAAAAAATAGAAAGATTTCTCTTTTGAGCTTCTACTTCCAAAAAAACAATCTTCAATGGCTTCCCTACCATATTCCCCTAGGAAATTATGATTTTCACAGTGGAGAACTATGGGGGAGTCATTCTACCGAAAATAGACTAAACTACACCAACAACTACTCTATTGAGAATTTTTTTGAAAAACTAATCTAATGAACTCAAAATGGTGTAGGTCACCTCCCTATTTGATGTTTTGGTGTTTTTAAGGGTTGGATTAGGAATTTTTTTGAGTGGTAGAATAATTTCCAAAATGTTGGAAGCAATGTTAGTCTAACTTCAAGTTTGTAAGGGCTTTAGTGCTCATTAGGGGTTTTGGGTCTTTTGACTTAAAATTGTGGAAAAGTTGTCATTTTAATGAAACATGGGATAGAGGTATGTTTTAGGACCCTACATATCCTATTTAGGGTCCTAGGAGTCAACATCAATGATCGAGTTGACATAGAAAGTCAAAATGCTTCAAAATGCAAAAAGTTGCTAGTAACTTTTGCAAGAAATTAAAAAATATGGTTAAACATATTTGTAACTACCCATGCTTGGTATATGAGCATAGAATAAATGTTTGGACAAGGTTAATGATATTTTTGATTCAAACACTTATTTCTAACACCATTGTATGTATAATTGTATCCTCATTTGCATAATCTACACCGTGTCTTTGCTTATGTATAGTCCTATACGGATTGGCATAGGTGATCAGGATCCATGTTTGTGTAGTGTTTCCTTTCATCTTTCATATGAAATAGGTAGTTTGATTTGAAGTTCATTAGAATTCATGTTGTACATTTTTGAAGGTCACTGGTCTGACAGAGACATAAACAGTGTTACCTTGTTAGAAATGGCTCTAACCTAGTTTTCCTCTGGTGGATGTGTCTAAAACCATGGGGAAATTAGGGTTAGGGTCTATATATAGGTTTGTAGGTTTATTTTATGTTATCTATTTATATTTCATAGGCCAAAGATCAAGCCCTATGGTTGACTAGTGAAACTAGGTGAGCCAGGATAGGGAGAAGATTTAATTCAAGTATGAGAACCCAAGACCGTTTGGGGAAGACTTAGTGGCATTTCTAGATACAATATATAGTCTCCTAAAAGGATTCAATGGTGGTTAGAGGTGAATCGGTGAGTGGAGACAAGTTTGGCAATTGTTCATGTTCACTGGTCTAGCGGCCTAATTAATAGGCTATAATCTAGGGCCTATGAGAAAGTAGGGTTTTGGGTGCCTTCAGAAGTTAGGGTTTTGGATTTTGATAGGGTTGAATGATAGATTGAATATTTTCAATTTTATTTTTAAGTTCATTTGTGGATTTTGGAAGAAATAGACCAAAATTGGTGAAAATAGACCTACAAGGAGTTGAGCAATTAGCCCTCCTAGTGAGTTAAAGACCAATTGGATTGGTGAAGCATCTTGGAGAGTTTGGATGGATGTAGGATGACCAAGAATGGGTCAATAAGTGTATGGAGAGTCTCAGTAAGTGTGTGGGAAGATCCTAGGTAGATGATTGGCAATCTAGGTGGAGTTGTAGAGAAGGAGGCTAAGATTTTGGTTAACTTGTTGGACTATTTGAGTTTACAAATCTTGGAGTCTTCCAAGAACCAACTATACCTTAGAGGAGAATTTGGTGGAGAGGGTCTTGGAGATCCTAATTGGTGGAAGATCCAACAAAGTACAACCATTGGATGGTTGGTTAGGCCAAACAAGCTCCTAGGAGAGAGGAAAGGTTCTAGATTGTCAAACCCTCTACATCATAAAACCACTACACTATTGAACAAAATATTATTAGAATTATCTCTACTACACAGAACCAACACTAAATTTCACACTTCAATCCATACAATAACTCATACAATCAACGCAAGTCGAGTGTCACTACAAAATTAGAATTCTGAGCTTTCATTCACTTTCAAAATTACATTACTCTTCTCTATGCCTTGAGAAATGGGATTCCTTTTGTCTTAATATGCCATACCCATGATTTTAGGCCATTATGGAAACCACCCATGTTGTTACCTGAAAAGGAATAAAATTCTACAAATGTTGTCATGCAACATTAAAAGTTACAAAAAATGTTGTCAAGCAACATTGTGACAACTTTACATATTTTTGCATAATTATTTCTAAGGGTCTCTAATCAACCTAGAATGGTGTAGAAACATCTTAGGAACTATTTTAGGCATAATTCTAACCCTTCCCATTCCTTAAAGGCTTTTAGATATATTCAAACCCATTTTTCCATCTTAAGCCTAATGTAGCACTATCAACTAGAAAAACATTAAACATCTAGGTTGGATTGAGCCTAGTCTAATCCACCTAGAAACACACAAGCAAGACCTTATAAGGTCAAATTAAACACTACTGGCTTGGAAAAGGTCAATACAAGCCAAAATTTTAACAAGTCTTAGGGATTTTCATAGGTGCTCCTGCACCATCCTCCCCAGATGAAAATACTTCAATCCACCTTTGGATTGAGTAAGTTGGAATCCACTCCCAACTTCTTGAATTTAGTCTCCTTGATCCAAGTGGCCTCTTCATCTTCTTTTCAATGCCATTTAATCAAATTCTCATAATAATTTCTCTGTCTGGTCTTCTTGTAGGCCCTGGAGTCAAGTATCTTTTCTTCCATCTTAGGTGGTGTAGGGGTCAAGTTCAGGTCTTCTACCTCTTTTATGACCTCTATAAGGCTCTAGTCTAGATCTGGTATTGGTCCTTTGTATAAGACCAAATCTGCCACATTGAACATAAGAGATAAACCACTATCCTCTAGTAGTTCCACTTTATATGCATTGGTACCATATTAGGCCAGAATTGTACATGGGCCAATCCTTCTCATATGTAGCTTATGAGGCATTCCTTTCTTCAATCTTGCCTTGTTTAGATGGACCATTACTATATCCCCTACTTGGAATTGAGCATCCCTTTTTCTTTCATCCACCTTGCTCTTTATCTTCTTTGTATTCTTAGTTAATGTCTTTCTTACTGTCTCATGCACTTCTTGCATAGAATGTGTGAAATATTCTACATATCCACTACCCTTGAATACATCCTTTAGATATCTGAGCTCAAATATGCCTCTAGGATGTAGTCCATAAACTATTTCAAAAGGAATCTTACCAGTAGTCATATTCATAGTATCATTATAGGCATACTCTGTCTACCCTAGGAGTTGATCCCAAGTTTGACCATACTCCTTTGTAAGACATCTTAATAGGTTTCCAAGGCTTCTATTGACCACATATGTTTGACCATTTGTTTGAGGGTGATATGAAAACCCAAAATAAATGTTAGTTCCCAACTTATACCACAAAGTTTACCAAAAGTGACTCATGAACATAGTATCTCTATCAGAGACTATACTTAGTGGTAATCCATGTATCGTCACAACTTCCTTGAAGAATAAATGTGCTATGTGGAAAGCATCATGCACTATCTTGCATGGGACAAAATGAGCCATCTTATTGAATCTATCTACAAGAACATAGATTCTATCCATTCCTTGTTTGGTCTTTGGCAATCCTACAACAAAATCCATTCTCAAGCATTCTCATGGTCTACTAGGAATGGGAAGGGATTGATAAAGGCCTACATTGGAAGATGTAACCTTTTCTTTCTAATACACAACACAAATTTCTATTGGAATTATTGGAATGATGTAGTGAGAGGGGAGGGGAGAATCAGTACCTCTAAAACTTTTTATGTGGTGGTCCATTAACCTTTGAGTCATCAGATTTGTATTCTTCCTATCTATCTTTTCATCTTTCTATATATATATTAAATCATAATATAAGTTCTTTACATGTGTAAACAATCAAGAAACATTCATGAAAACAAATAACAAATAACACATGATATGATATCGCTAAAAACTCTTGTTAGGAAGTAAAAAATGCGGTGGGGATGTCTACCCACAAAAATTCACTATCTGTAGATAAGAAGGGAGCCGGTTAAGGCTTACAATTGATCACTTCTTATGATCTACCCTGTTAAGAGTATTAGAGTGGAGACCTATTAGGATCTACTTCATTGTAGCTTTAGCAACACCATTAGGTGTGCACTCTGTTAAGAGATTTATCAAAGAATGGTTAAGTCCACCTTCTACAAAAGGATTTTAGTTGTGATGCACTTGTTAGAATGCAAATACAATATAAATGTTGATCTGATAGTGAATGCAATCTCTAATTGCTGATAACAGATCTTGTATAGCTTACAATGTAAATGTAATCACCTTGAGTGATTAAGTGATACCTTGTCTCTACTCGTCAGTAGCCTTTCTGTGTTCTTGATAACTACTTTGATCTATTTCTGTACTTTTTATGAGTTCTCTTCTACCTCTTAGATTCTCTCTATGGCTACTATCATTTGTCAAATTATTACAAGTCACATTTATTACAAATGATTGAACATCTATTTATACTAGTTTCTAGCTCTATTCTTGATTCACACTTTTACAAATTAACTCTAGATCCAAGGTTTACAACTTGACCCTGATCTTTAGTTAGATATGTTTTAGATCCATTAGGATACTTTAAAACATTCACAATTTACTTGCTTGACCCTCAAGTAAAGATTTAAAACAAATAAAAACTCTATAAATAGAATTACATTATTTCATCTGACGTGTAAAGTCAGATCCACTTTTTGCGGGTTCTGTAACTGACTGTCAGTTTTGATGTTCATGCTGCTCTATCAGTTCTGTTAGTTTTGTACTTTGTTGGTGTCCCAATTGAACTATTCATCGGGTATTCTTTTTCTACTCCGTCAATGATGTTCTCAATACTGTATCGTTGGTAATGCTTGTCGTCGGTTTGACTCTTGTCAATGTTCATCGGGAAAGTCTATACTTATCATTTTTTATAATAGGCATTTTCATCTTGTCGGGTATCCTTTCTATCCGCCAGTTATTCTTATACCAATGATCTTTATCATGTTTTTCCCTTTAAGTATACTAATGGAAAAAATTAATGTCATCAATCTCCCCCTTTGACATTAGTGTCAAAAACTGATATGTGAAACATACTTGATGTATTAGTATTTACACCTATGTATACTTCTTCCTTAGTCATGAAATGACTCCCCCTATGCATATGCCGGTAAGTGTAAGTTTATGTACATATCTATTCTTTATGTACATACATTATACATATCCTCATATAGTATTTTGTACATATGTATACATTCCTCCTTTTTTGATAATGAGGGCAAAGTTACTTACAGCTTGTCAAAAATGTGAGAGTGTGAGGCTTTGATTTCCTCCATCATTTTCTCCCATTTCTCCTTTAAATTCTCAAGAGCCATATGCTCAAGTGATATCCTCACATGCATGTCATATATACTGTCTACCACAGACATTTCTAGGGTTGTGATTAGATTTCATGCATCTGTTATATGTTGTTGTAGAGTAGTGAGGTTTGGAAAAATATGAGCTTGTAGCTCTGTAACCTCATTTCTAAATTGTGTCTCTGCATCCCATATTTATTGTCACAATATATTTACCTCTATGACCTTTTTATGATGCATCTTTATTGTGTTTGCATTAGAGGTTAAACTTAGTGCACTAGCTGTTAGATCTGAATCTAGTTGTGACAGCTTATCACTATTTTCTTTTGCAAATTTTTCTAATGTGCACAATTTTTGAACTAAGGTAATAGATTTATCAATCATAGGTTCTAATTCACTTGCTAGTTCAGATATCTTTACCTTGTTCTCTACCTCTTCTTGGTTGATCTTCTCAACTAGTTTGTGTTAATACTTCATCTCTTCTTGTTCTTCCATCGCCTTCTCTGCATCAACATTTTGATTTGTGATGGCGTCAGTAAGAACTGATTTTTGTTCCATGAATGATATATTATCTTCAATTTTGATATCTGGAACAAGTTGATGTAGAATGTCCCTTGCTTTATCAAGTGCTTGGGCTTCCCTATGTGCTTTTTTCATTTTCTCTTGAATTTCTTTCCTCTGACACATCACTCCAAACTTTTGAAGTGCTTCAGTATCTAAAGTGGATACATCCCACTTGGGTATCTCAATTACCTCATCAAGTGTGACCTCCAAGATATCTTTCTTCATTGCTTTCTTCTTCTTCTTTGGCTGTTTGGTAGATTGGTGCACTACCATTTGTAGACCTTTAGATTGGATGAATTGTGTGGGTGAGGGTTGACAAGATGAGGCATCTTTTTGTTTGTGTTCTAATTCCACCGGTTGGTTTTGTGAAGATGTCTCCTCATTGGCCTTGGGTGTATCAATAGATTTATCTCCCTTTTCTTTCATGCTTTCATCCTGCTTGACTTCTTCACTATTTTCTTTCTCTTCATATTTTCTCAATGTTTCATCTGTTTTATTATTTGTTTCTTTATTCTTTTCAGTAGACACATCTTTCTGAGTGTCAGTTTCATCTTTCATGTTTGTATCTGTCTCTTTTGGAGTATCTAATGCATTTTTATTTTGTTCATTACCCGTGTCCTTGGGTATATCATCATCTTTCTTAGACAATTTCTCCTGACTTGATTCAATATCAATTTCTTGTATTAAAACGTTCATGTTGGTTTGTGTATTGACCTCTGCAGTGTCAATAGTTGTATCCTGTCTGTCGGTATTGCCCTGTGCAGCATTGATATCTTTATCTTTTTGCACTTCTTCTACAGGGTCTTTTCCTATAGTGTCATTGATAATGTTATCCAACCATGATTCATCATTGATATCATTAGTTATGTTACCTTTTATTATCAAATATTATTAGGTAACCTCTTGTTCATTACTCACGTCAATATGAATTGGACTTGGTGGATTTTGGCTTTCCTCATTCTGTGTGTTGTCAAGAGTAGTGTCAGGCCATGCTTCATCTATAACTTCAGTATGTTTGGGGCCTGCTGGATCACTCTCTTCTTTGTCCAATTCCATAGATGAGTCATCTTGTATGTCCTTGATGATGATGTTTTCCTTTTCTAGGTTAGCTTCCTTAATGGGCTTTTTGAGTATCTTGCACCATTTCTTAATGTTGTCTTGATCACGATCAATTAGCTTCCCTTTGAGAAATTCATATGATCTCATTTTTTGTGAGAACTACTTTTCATATTTCTTCATCATCTCACTTACTTCTTCCTTCTTTGAATCTGAAGGCATAAGAGTAACAAGTACTCTTTCTCTTATTTATTTTTCTTGATGTAGAGAAAATGTCCATCTAGCAGACAATCTCACTGATAGCTCCTTAGGAACATCATATTCTGAGAATTGTAGTAGAACATAATGATGTTTGCACATTTTGACTATAATAGTGTCTTCTATCTTATTTTGATCTTCTGGATCAAAATTTAACCATTTCCTAATGTTAGGATAAGAAATAGATTGTGACTCTGAAATATTTTGACATATTTTATCAATTTTTGTAGGGGCCAAAGATTCTTTTTCCTTTTGTATTTCTACATCAACTTTATCCATAGTTGAGTCTTCTAGATCCTCTTGTGTCCTAACCAATTTCCTTCTTTTGGTTTATATCTCCTTAGGTGAGACCAGTTTTCTCTTGTAGGTTCTCACTTTACCTTTGTTAAGTGGTGAAGGATTTGATTCTTTTGCATTTTTGCTTCTTGTCCTGGAAGCAGCTGTTGTTCTTGATTTCTTAGGTGGAGGAGGAGGTGGAGAATCTAACTGTGTACCCTCTAAGTCATTATTTTCTGTCTCTTCACCGATAGGTGATTATCCTTCAGTTTGTTCCTCCTTTCCTTCTATTTCCTCTTCACCTTCTTTAGTGACTGCAAATTGCTTGGTTAACTTTTTAACCATTTTGTTCTTCTTGTTCATGATTTTCTTGATAGTAAGATTTGTCTTGATCTTTGGTTTGGCTTCTTCATAGGTGTCAAATCTTGGTTTATTATTGTCAACTAGTTCATTCAATAGTGTCTTGATGCACTCAGCAGCCTATCCTGTTTTGATCTGACATTCCAAATGTGATAGCCAAGATTTCCTAGGTACTACTGGTTTGATATGGGTAAAATTAGTATCTACCATGAAACATATATCCTCTTTGTATTCTTCTATCAAACTTTTAGGTATCCTAGTTCTTGCTTGCATCTTTTCTTTAAATTCTTTGAAGTACTCATTCATCAGGTCAACAAAATATGTTCCTAGTGACTCTATATGATCACATATTTGTATGGTGACTGGTTTTCTTGTATCCCATAATAATTTTCCTATGGAAGGAAAGTATTCTTCAAAGTAAAAGAATATGCACATGATGAGGGAACCAAACTTACAAGTTTTTGTCTTTGAATATCCTATGGTGTTCATGTTCTCTTCAAGTTGATTCAACAAAATCTCTGCAAGATCCATCTTCTTTCCTTGTTTGATGATCTTGTAAGTTGTGCTTATAGCAGTGCTTGCTATGCTATTCATTCTACTAGCCTGGAAGATCTTGTATCCTACCATACATGCACCAAACTTAAGTTTGTCATCGGTGATAGTGTTGACCTTGAGAGCTCCTTTGTCTAATTTTGCACTAGTTAGCTTTTCCACTTCCTTCAGGGATCGGTGCTTGTGAGCTTGTGGATTGTTAGTTGTAGGATATCCAGTAACTATATGAATAACATCCTTTGTTAGTCATTTTGGCTTATTGAGCCATAAAGTCTGGTTATGAATTCTGCTGAGAACTATCTTTATCCATTCTGTCTTAAAAACTCTGGGAAAGTGTAATGCATTTGTGAGAGCTTTCACTTCCAGATGTTTGTGCTCTTCTTTCAGGTTTCCAACTTCATCATAGAGTGCCCTGTAGGAATTATATAAGTCCATATCTCCTAATTCAGAGATCTTGCAATGTATATAGGACCTTACGTCCTCTATCAATAAAGCCCTAGGTGGAATTCTGGAGAATGCTCTAGAATCATCAGGTTGTGATGCAATTTCTGGGTGCAGCTTGTATTTAGGTTCAACAAAAGTGCCTTTGCTGATAAGCTTGATCATTTTCTTCTTATCTTCTTTTAAATTTTCAACTCTTGAAGTAGATGCCATCATTTTTCAAAAATTTTGGGCTTTTTGTAATTTTAAATAGTGTGGTTGGTGAATGCAGGTACTTACTGAATCTCCTTGATCACTCATGAATCCTTTGAGTTGAGTTAGAATCTTTTCGAGGGTTCACTTCAATTTTCTCTTTAATCGCTCTGCGTAGCTCTGCTTGGTTGCTCAAAAATCACAAGTGCAAAATGAGTTCTTCTGTCGCTCTTTTATAACTTTTGTGCCCTAAGTTGTCATTAATGCCCAAAAAATTGTCGGTATAAAAAGAATGAGTTTGTCAGTTGAGACATAAACAACATCTTTAGTGTAGGCGCAAAGTGTCAGGATTGCTAGCAACTTTCATGACTTCACCGATGATTGTCGCTAAAATGGCAACGACAACTTTTGTCAGCTCAAGGATTACCAATGTCCATCGGTTTACACTTAGCGACTTTGCTTTTGTGTGATAACCGATACATTTTGGTAAGTAGTGTTAACTTTTCTGTGTGTGCTCACCGATACTAATTTGTACTCATTAACCGATGGTTGTTTTTCAACAATATTACAAGTAAAAATATAGTGCATCTTTAATAATGCTAATTTTTTCTAGATGATCAGTATGTAAATGGAACCGATGCATAATATAACTTGTCATAATGCAATTCCATACTTACTTGTGCATCTTAGTTGGAGATGGTGATGCCACTAGATCCATTGGATGGGGTGTCATCATTTGCATTGCTTGTTCTAGCACCTTCAGTGTTTGTGGCTTTTACCCACATCTTATTTCTCATCTTCTTGATGTCATCAATGGTGTTTCCATTGGGATAAGTGCTTGTTTTTGTCAGTCAGTCTTTGCAATCTTTTATCACATGTCCAACCTTATGACAATTTAAACATGCCATACTTGGATTGAACCATCCTCTTGTTTTTCTAGTCCATTTTCTCATACAGTTGGCAGATATATGACCATACCTTCCACATGCTATGCAATTTACCCATGTGTTATAGTGCCAAACATATGAGTTACCTACTCTTGTTGGTTTGTAGTCATTATCAGGTTCTTTTAGTGTCCATGATTTCTTGTTCTTTTTCCAGCATTCTTGATATTTATGTCCATTCATTTTGTAGGTAGGATAGTACTTGTCCATGTAGGTTTTCTTCTTTGGTTTTGGCATCTTGGATCTACATTCATATGCCTTGTGTCCTTGCTTGTGACATTTATAACAATTACCAATGAAAGTAGATTGTGATTGAGGAATACCTTTCATTTTGTTTTTGCAAATGTTTGAGGTGTGGCCTGGTTTTCCACAGTGATTGCATGACAGCTTCTTGGTCCTTGGAGTTGCATAAACATTCCTTTGATCTGATTGATTAGATGATTCTCCATTGTCAGCGTACCCTATTCCTATGTAGTTGTTGACTCTTCTTTGACCATCAAGGAAATCATCCATTCTTTTATTTCTATCTTCAGCTTTCTTGATCAATTCATTGTGTTGATTCTGAATCTTGACTTCATGCTTTGGTTTCTCATTCTCTTCCCTTAGCTCACCGATGATTTGTATTCTTTCAATGAGTTTAGTATTTAATTTTTTTTCCTCTTGACTCATAAAAATAATCTGATTGGTAATCTCATAGTGATGATTAGTAAGTCTTTGAATATCTAATTCTTTTTCTTGTAGCTTCTCAGTGATTTTCCTCCTATCATCAATAGCCAATGTTCTCTTTGATTCATATTTTCTTGAATCATTCATGACATTAATCATTTTTACCATCTGAGTCTCTTTACCAATTTGCAACATCTTGATTTGCTCTGTTAGATGTAGATTGACTTCTTGTAGACTTGTGATCTCTTCTACTGATGGGTCTAAAGCTTTACTTGTTGATGATTCAACATAGTTGAAGTAATATGGAATCTCCTCTTCTTGAAAATATTTTTCACTAAGCTTAGTTTCCATGATCTTTCTTTCATCAAGAAAATTTCTCATGCTTACTCTCACCTCTTTATACTACTCATAGTAAATCTGAATTTGTAATTTCTCATTCTCAATAGTCTTGTCCAGTCTATACTTCTCCATTGTGTTGGTCTTTTCTCTTAAATCTTTAATCTTTTCAAGAAAGAGACTTAGCTCTGATACCAATTGTTGGAATTATTGGAATGATTAACTAAGAGGGGAGGGGTGAATTTGTACCTCTAAAACTTTTTATGTGGTTGGCCCATTAACCTTTGATTCATCATATTTGTATTCTTTGTATCTATTTGTTCATCTTTCTATATGTATGTGAAATCATAATATAAGTTCTTTACATGTGTAAACATTCAAGAAAAAATCATGAAAAAAAATAACACATAACACATGATATGATATCATAGAAAAATCCTGTTAGGAAGTAAAAACTGTGGTGGGGATGTCTACCCAAAAAAATTCACTATTTAAAGATAAGAAGGGAGACAGTAAAGGCTTACAATTGATCACTTATGATGATATACCATGTTAAGAGTATTAGAGTGGAGACCTTTTAGGATCTACTATGTTTGAAGCTTTAGCAACACCGTTAGGTGTGCACTCTGTTAAGAGATTTATCAAAGAACGGTTAAGTCCACCTTCTACAAAAGGATTTTAGTTGTGATGCACTTTTTAGAATGCAACTACAATATAAATGTTGGTCTGATAGTGAATGCAATATCTAATTGCTGATAACAGATCCTGTATAGCTTACAATGTAAATGTAATCACCTTGAGTGATTAAGTGACACCTTGTCTCTGCTCATCGGTAGCCTTTCTATGTTCTTGATAACTGCTTTGATCTGTTTCTATACTTTGCATGAGTTTTCTTCTACTGCTTAGATGCTATTCATGGCTACTATCATTTGTCAAATGATTACAAGTCACATTTATTACAAATGATTGAACATCTATTTATACTATTTTCTAGCTCTATTCTTGATTCACACTTTTACAAATTAACTCTAGATCCAAGGTTTACAACTTTACCTTGATCTTTAGTTAGATATGTTTTAGATCCGTTAGGATGCTTTAAAACATTCACAATTTACTTGCTTAACTGTCAAGTAAAGATTTAAAACAAATAAAAACTCTACAAATAGAATTACATTGTTTTATCTAACGTGTAAAGTTAGAT
Source organism: Thuja plicata (assembly GCA_018584345.1). NCBI lineage: Eukaryota > Viridiplantae > Streptophyta > Pinopsida > Cupressales > Cupressaceae > Thuja > Thuja plicata. Next base: position 2,148,485 of record MU227838.1, on the reverse strand, counting down.
CCTCTTTTTGCGGGTTCTGTAACTAACTGTCAGTTCTGATGGTCGAGTTTCTCTGTCAGTTCTATCAGTTTTGTACTCTGTCGGTGTCCCTTAATTGAATTGTTCATCGCATATTCTTTTTCTGCTTTGTCGGTGATGTTGTTAATACTGTATCATCGGTAATGCTTGTTGTTAGTTTGACTCTTGTCAATGTTCATCAGGCAAGTCTATACTTATAATTTTTTATAATAGGCATTTTCATCTCGTCGGGTATCCTTGTCATCCACTAGTTATGCTTATACCGATGATCTTTATCATGTTTTTCCCTTTAAGTATACTAATGGAAAAACTTAATGTCATCAATTTCTACATACATCCTAATGTCCAAATTCATTTTAGGCCAAGAGTAGAACCTCTGCACTAACTCTTGGTTCTTATTGACACCAAAATTCTGACAAAGGGCACTATTGTGCTTCTCTTGTATCAGATTTTCTCTAATTGACCCTCTAGGAACACATATGTGACTTCCTTTAAATAATAGATCACTTTGCAAAGTATATTAAGAGAATTCACTATGAAAATGATTCTTGTACTCTTGACATACCTTATAGATGTCTACACAGTCTTCATCTTCTCCATATAGGTCTTTGAAACTCTCAATACCCATGCTCTGCAGGTGTATCTCTTGTAAAGTCATGGCTCTTCTACTTAAGGCATCTGCTACCTTATTCCACAGTCCCTTCTTGTGCTTAATGTTGAAAGTTTAGGCCTGTAGATACTCTACCCACTTCATATGTTTATGACTGAGTTTGTCTTGTGAATTCAAGAAACTTAGTGCCTGATTGTTTGAATAGACTACAAATTCCTTTGGAAGAAAATAGTGCCTCCATTTTATAAGTGCTTGGAATAGAGAATACATCTCTAGGTAATAAGAAGAAGACTTCTTCTTAGCTTCACTTATCTTTTCACTGTGGAAAGACATTGGTCTTCCCTCTTTGCTCAAGACTGCACCAATGGCCACATTACTAGCATCACACTCAACTGTGAACAACTTCTCAAAGCTTGGTAAAGTTAAAATTGGTTGAGTGGCAATATTTTTATTCAACAACTCAAATCCATGGTTATCTTTCTCATTCCAAAAAAACTTAGTTTTCATCCCTCCTTTTATATTATCAAGAATAGGAGCACAAACAACACTGAATTGATTAAAGAAACTCCTATAATATTGGGCTAAACCATGAAAACTTCTCACCTCTATTGCATTCCTTGGAGTAGGCCAATTGAGAATGGATTCCACTTTGCTTGGATCCATCTTTAGATTGCCTTGGGACAACACAAACCCAAGGTATACTAGCTCCTAATTCATGAATTCACATTCTCCAAATTTATCATCAACTTCTCCTCATGTAGCTTCTTGAAAACAATCTGCAGATGTTTGAAATGTTCTTTGTTGGTCTTACTATAGATTAGTACATCATCTAGATACACTACCAAAATTTTTCCTATCTAGTCTTTAAGGACATCGTTCATAAGCCTCATGAATGTAGATGGGGCATTGGATATCACAAATAGCATTACAATCCATTCATACAAACCTTCTGTGGTTTTGAAGTATGTATTCCATTCATCTCCCTCATTGACTCTAATTTGGTGGTATCCACTCTTTAGGCCAATATTAGTGAAAAATTTGGCTTCTCCTAGACATTCCATTAGGTCTTCTATCCTAGGGATAGGGAGCCTATACCTAATGGTTATCCTATTTATTTCTCTTGAATCAGTACATAGCCTCCAAGTTCCTCCCCTTTTAGGTACTAAGACAGTGGGTATGACACAAGGACTAATACCTTTCCTAATAATACCTTGGCTTAGAAGTTCTTGGATTTTCTTGGCTATTTCCTCATTTTATTGAAGGGTCATCTTATAGGCTGACTTATTTGGAAGGGTAGCTCCTGGAATAAAGTAAATTTTGTGACTAATGACTCTCTTAGGGGGTAGGGTTGATGGTTTTCCATCACTTACAATGCCTTCATACCTCTGCAACATCTCTTGCACTTCCTTAGGCAATTCTGTCTTCTTGACTGTCTTGTCTGCACTTTATTCCTTTGGCTTCAAAACAAGTGCAAATCCTACTCGCTCTCCTTCCTCTAACATTCTTATGAAATTTTCACTGACCATAAGAACATTGGGGCATTATGCCTTAACCTCTCCTTTCTCTAACATTGACTGTATTTTGAAAGTCACATTGTCCTTCTTGAAAGAATAAGAATTCTTTGCTCCATCATGCATGACCTATCTGTCAAATTTCCATGGAATTCCAAGGAGTAGGTGACATGCATCCATAGGAAGGACATCACACAAAACCTTGTCTTTGTATCTCCCAATTGAAAATTCCACCCAAGCTTGTTCATTGACAAGGACATGTTGTCCTTTGTTCAACCAACTAGCCTTGTATGGGTTGGTATGGGGTATTCTCTTCATCTTCAATTTGTTGACTGCCTCCTCTGACACTATGTTGTCAGTAGACCCTGAGTCTATGATGACTCTACAAACTTTTCCCATCATTTTGCATTTCACTCTAAACAGCGACCTTCTTTGAATAGGTTCCTCTTTGTCTGTCTCCTTGATTAATGTCCTTCTCATCATCAAGTTCTCTCCTTCTTCTGACTCTAGTGGTACCTTGGGGTGTTTATTTCCACCACTAGACTCCTCTTGAACATAGTTTACCCTCTTGTCACTTCCTTGGGAAGTAGAACCTTTCTCTAGAAATCTGTATGTAGGGTGTCCCATTTGGTTGCAGTGGTAACACTACATAGTTTCAAATTAAGAACCTCTTCCTTGACCACTATTTCTTCCTCTCCAATTTCTATTAGAGTTCCTTCCTCTATTGGAGTTTCCTCTACTTGAACTTTATTCTTTCTACTCAGTAAGTTTGGTCTCTCCTTGAGCCTTTATGTCAGAACTTCTACCACCATATCCACCTCTCTATCCTCTATTGTCTCTTCCTTTTCCTCTACCTATAGTGGTGCTTGAGTCTTTCTTCTTCATTAGCTTCTCTTCTACCTTTACTACAATTTGGTGGCATTTCTAAATAGTATCAAGAGTCAAGAGACTCATTTAATCTTGTATAGTCCACTTGAGACCATTAAGGTATCTAGCTACCTTTACCTTCTCATCTTCTACAACTTGAGACCTCATACATAGCCTTTGGAACTCTTTAGTATAAGAGTTCACATCCAAGTCTTTCTACCTTCGACTTTGTTTTCATTTGTGCAATTGAATCTCATAATCCTCAGGTACATAAGCATCTCTAAATTTTTTCAACCATAGGCTTCCATGTAGAAATGGGTTTCTTTCCTTCCTTCTCTCTCTCTCTCACCTTGGATAAACTCCCACCAAGTGAGTGCAAACCCTCTAAGTCTAGACTTAGCAACTTTAACCTTCTAAGATTCAGTAATTTCATCACATTCAAAGTGATTCTCCAGTCCTTCTATCCAAGATAGGACTATCTCTGGTTCCATATTTCCACTAAAGATAGAAAATCCTTCCATAACCTTACCACTAAAAGCCTTTAGTGCTTTCAAGAATGTTTCTTCAGTGAGGACATGGCCAACTTTAGGGACCTCATCATCTAATGTAGTCTCTTTGCTCTTTCCTTCAACCTTATCCTTCACTTCCTCAGTCTTTTCTTCAACTTGGTCCACTTCATGTTCCAATTGTACCAATCTCTCTCTAAGAAACCTATTCTATTCTTATTTATCATCTACCTTCTTTTCCAACTCTACATTTGTCACCATTTTATACTCTCCTACTGACTCTTCTGGTTGGAACATTCACCACAAGCCAATTTAACAAGCTCTGATACCAATCTGATATAGATGCTCCAATGTGTGCTTGCATAAACACTTATCTAGGACTCTACTTGTCCTAGAATTATCTAGATCCTAAGATCACTCCTAGGAACTTAATAGTCTTTTCTCTCCTGACCCAAGACTACCCTAACTCAACTCTATGAGTTGGTCCTTTTGTGCTTCACCATGAAGGATAACTATCATTAAGGGTACTTCAACTCTTCACTCCTCCTTAGATAAATCCAAGTGAAAATTCACCATAACATCTTCACAAATTCTACAAGGGGTATATCCATCACTGTAAAAACTACTTGACTCCCTAATTATTCCATTTGAAAATGGCATCCAGACTTTGCTAATCGAGTTCAAGATTGACTATGTTTTTTGGCCTAATAGGCCTAATTGGTCTACTGGCCCTAAACAGGGTGTTTTTCCCAATTTACAATCAAAAATTCCAAAAAAACCTAAAAAATAAATTTAAATTTAGATACCCTTTATCAAGACCTTCAATATTTTGGTGGTCTTAGGTTCCTAAGTCATTCGTACAGTGGAATCTTGAAATGTAGGGTAAATAGGGCTAATTGTCCTTAAATTGTGTAGTCCTCTAATTTCTACCTAGAAATATACCTAAATGGATTGGAAAATGCCTAATCTCACTTTTAGGTTTCTGTAGGACCAATACCTCTCTGAAAACACACTATTTTCTAAGCTCTCACTCTTTCCCCTGTAATTGTACTTCACTTTCTCTCTGTCATGCCCCTAGCTGGGCACTCTGATCTCGCCTAGGGCATGATGCCAAAAATAGAAAGCTTGATCTTCTGAGATCCTCCTTCCACACAAACAACCTCCAATAGATTCCCTACCATATTCCTCTGGGTGATGATGATTTGCACGGTGGAGAACTATGGGGGTGCCATTCTACCAAAAATAGTCTATACTACACCAGCAACTACTCTATTTACAAAACAATTTGAAAAACTAATCTAATGAATTAAAAACCACTACACTATTGAAAAAAAATTTCTTAGAAGTATCTCTACTACATAGAAAAAACACTAACTTTCACACTTCAATCCATACAATAACTCATACACTCAATGCAAGTTGACTGTCACAACAAAATCAGAACTTTGAGCTTTCATTCACTTTCAAAATTACATTACTCTTCTCCATGCCTCAAGAAATGGGATTCATTTTTTATTAATATGCCATACCCATGATTCTAGGCCATTATGGAAACCACCCATGTTGTTACCTTGAAAGGAATCAAATTCTACAAATGTTGTCATGCAACATTAAAAGTTGCAAAAAATGTTGTCAAGCAACATTGTGACAACTTTACATCTTTTTGCATAATTATTGCTAAGGGTCACTAATCGACCTAGAATGGTGTAGAAACATCTTAGGAACCATTTTAGGCATAATTATATCAATTCCAATGCCTTAAAGGCTTTTAGACATATTTAAACCCATTTTCCCATCTGAGGCCTAATCGAGCACTATCAACTAGAAACACATTAAACATCTAGGTTGGATCGAGCCTAGTCTAATCCACCTAGGAACACACAAGAAAGACCTTCTAAGGTAAAATTAAACATTACTAACTTTTCTAAGGTTAGTATAAGGAAAAATTATAACAATTCTTATGGATTTGCCTAGCTGCTCTTAAACCAGCCACCACTAGGCTATATAGCACAAGAGGTGCATGATATAGTAGTTGCAAAGTGAGACAACCTGTAGATAGAGCTAAGGAGAGTAGAGGGACTCCTAGAGACAACCTAGGATTTAGAGGGCAGTGTACAGATAGAGCTAGCTAGAGTGCAGGGGTTATTGATAGTAGAGACATCACGTGCAGACAATGCACAAGGTGCATTAGATACTCTAAAGCCCTGAGTCAATTTAGGGGAGTTTATGATTATTGAGACTCATAAAAGGGCCATAGCATGTAGAATAGGTACAAAAAGAGTTATATACGCTGTGATTATAGCTATAGGGGGGAGATTCAGAGTTATTTTGAGTAGGTGGATAGCCTGACAGTATAGTGATATGAGGCACGAAGATGGGCCAAGATATATAGGAGTGAGCGAGAGATAGCCTACCAAGAAGCCACAATAGGAGGGGTAGGGTAGGTGTTTATAGATGCATTTTCAGCACAGAGGGAGGAAAGAAGGAGAGGCAACATATTATATGAGCCTGTGTTTTGGTGCAGTCCCTGAGGACCAGACCCTGCATACACTGAGAAGTCATTGATACAGAACAAGGGTAGAGAATAGCAGGGATCGGTGGGGATGCCACCTCTCTCTCCCAGGTGAGATGGGGAGATGAGGGGCCTTCCTAGCCACCCTTATGAGTTACCTAGTCATGGGGACACACATTTTTGTAGTTGTTGAGTTTTTTATGTATAGAAGTATTTTGATGTTGATTTATACATGTATAAAGACACTGATGTATTTATTGGACACTTGATATATATACATACATGTTGATGGTCCTATGTGGTTTTTGTGTGAATTGTGAATTCCTACATGCATATGATGATTTTATCACTGACATGTGTGATGTAGGATGGGTGTGATGATTTATTATGTTTATGGATATTTATCATGTTTTATAGATGATGTACATGTAATGCTTAATAGAAATGGATTTGGAATTATTAATATAAGAAATGTATAAAATAATGATTAATCCTATGGATAATAAATGGATAATGAATCTAAATATTATTATGTGATGACATTACATTGAGTTTGAAGTCAATACCTAAACTCATCAGTAATATAATAGAAAAATAGCATAATGAATAATATAAGTGAATGAAGACTCAATCTAACATAATGAAGAATGCAACTAGTGAGGACTTAAACTATAACAATGTTTTGATGTGTGTCAACCATGACTTTATTGGATCATTTAGCTAGCGTAGGAGGGGGAAATAAATAGGAACCTTGCCAAGAGTAAAATGCAACATGACCTAACTAAAATGCAACCTAGCTACATGATTTTCATGGATTATATTGTGTTTATTTCAAATAGCACACCCTAGTTTAATATTGAAAAAGGAGGTATGCACCATGTGTTACAAAACATGCATGACATTGTTCCTTTACGTGGACTAGACTATTAGAAAAAGAGATAGATTTAAAATCATAGATGTATGATTTTAGTCAGAATGGTACCAATGCACTAACAATCATGGGGATATTTAGTACAACCAAATCTTGTTGAAGGATTTGGTGGTATGTGTAAAAATTCTTCCCCTAGTGAGGCATGCATAATCATGACTACATATCAAACAAAAATGTACTAAACCTATCCACAAATAGATCATACCGTAAATGTCACATATTCCAATAGACACAACTCAAGATATACCAAGATATGAAAGGTCAAGGCAAGCAGGAGGAGGTTGTATTGAAATAAAAAGATAAAATCAACCAAAAGGAATCATGACCAAGCAATAATTTAGTACAAAATTTATTTACATGAAAAGGAGAGTGTGATGGAGGATTGATAAGCTGACGTTGAAAGGATGCATCCTGACGGGGAGAGATTGAATGATGTTGAGATGAAAATTAACTAGAAATAGCTTGTGAAAGGAATAATAGCTAGGGAAAAATTAGTCTAAATGTTTATTTGTGAGAACACTTGTGGTGACTGTGTTTGAGATAAATCTCAGCATTATGGGATAAAGCTCAGGATGTGGGAATCTTTAGGATAAAGGTGGATGGCGAAAGCAATGGAAAAGATTGCAATAGAATGTAGGACATAGATAGAACCTCCATAGATATGGGTATTCTATAGTTTTATTATAGAAAAGGGGGGGGTGGATTGTGTGGGATGGTCTAGATAGGTGATGGATGTGACTACGCATGATGCCTAGAATAGGTTTTCACCATGATACTTATCTATTGTGCCACCAAAGTGGTTTTCACAAATAGACGAACCTATTTGTTTGATTTTTTTTTGATATATTATTAAAGTGCCTATTTGTTAGGTTTTCACCATGATAATAAATTTTTAGGACCTTTTCTACTTTTTAGATTTTTCAAGACACTTTTATATTGTTTTTGGACTTTTTTGCTGATTTTCTTCTCTACAAAGGACTGTTGACAAAATATGCATAGAATCCCTTGAGATGTAGAATATTTATAGGATCAGGGATAGGATCTCCCTCTAGTGTTGCAATATAATATTCTCTAGACCCAAATTTCCATAATCCAAATCCAACTTAGCACATTTGGACTTCATGTTATACTCCTTCAATTATCGTGACTGTTCATCTGCCCTGTATCATAGTTCCTTTGCCTTCGTCGATCTTCAACTATTTATATCTCACTGCAATCAACACCAAAACTCAAATGACCTTAACAAAAGGTCATACACATCCCAAAATAGGTTTCTCTAATCTCGCATGTCTCCATTCATCATTTACTATCTTCACTAATCAAAATTGTACTTCTATACTCTGTAAATCTACTTTCTGTACTTAGTCATTTTTCAATTCCAAACTCCAAAATTAATTTCTACTCCAAGTGACCATCCATACTAGATGTGTTTCTAGAAATGAAAACCCTCAAGTGTTTGATAACACTCCTGAATGAATCACTTTCCAGCAATGTCTCCCTTTGAAATTGATGGCAACACTTAGTGAAAAATGACTAAGTGTCAATACCAAAAAGATATACATAATAATCTTTATCTCCTTATGTCTTCTCTATTCTATACATTTTTCTTCTTTTTACACTTTTACATTTTTCATCTCTTATCCCCCTTTGAAATTAATGGAAAAGGTATACAAAAATGTATAATACATAACAAAATTGTGCCATAGCTTTCCCCAAAAATTTATACCATCTTTAATACATCTTGGAATAAAATCTCCAAGATCTTCACTTCCTTAGTCCAAGTCTTCACCAGTATTTGAATCACATGAATAATCCCATTCAGTGCAAACAAAGATGTCTCCGCTGCCTTTAGCCCAGTAGGCATATGTTCTATAAGGGCCTACATTGTCTTCTCCATGTCAGAAAGATGTGTCTCCAAAATTGATAACTTATGAGTGATTAAACCCTTCAACATACCAAATCTACCCACAAATCTCCCTTTCTCTGTATCCAAAACACTCAGCTTGTCCAAAATCCTAGACACTTCTCTATCTAACTCCAATATAGACTATGAAGAGGTCTCACAACTGTCCATCATCTTGTCTAGAGTTATTCTGTCCTTTGCCATTATCTCCTCAATATTCTTAATATGTCTGACAAGATTTATACAATAAATGTATAACTTCCTTCCATGTGATATACACAACTTCTTGCCTTTGATATAGTTTTGTTCAATATGCCCAAGTCCCATGAGATAGAATTGCATATTTCCTCCAACTTATTTTCAAGGTACTTCTTCTCTGCTTTCTCTTCAGTGATCTTCTCCAAGGATGCATAATGATTTCCAAAGTCATCCAACACTTTGTTCAAGTTTTCTGCACTATCCTTTGATTGGAAAGAAAAATGTATAGGTAGGAGTTTTTTGGAAGCATAAACTTCTCTTTCCATTACCCTTGATTTTTTCTCACCTTTCTACTCAGATATCTCCTTTTCTATAACAAATACAATGAAGGATAGCTTCATAAACTCATCTTCATCCATACTCTCAACATCAGTATTCAAAGTCTTATCTCCACTTGCCAACAACAAAGATGAAGAAACAAATGTATGAGTATCCTATTTCTCTTCAACTCTAATCACTATCTCCTTCTTTTCTTCAACTTCGCTAATTTTTTGTTCATCTTTCTCTTCTATTTCAGGAATAGTGTTTCCTTCTATGTTGGTATCCTTCCCAAAAGGTTCACTATCATCATGTAAGGTATCTAAAGATATAGGCACACCAAAGACAAAGAAATTTGGTTTCTTCACAGTAATCACAAATTCACTAGTGTCTTCACCTATTGAATTATCAAGACTTGTTTCAGTCATCCATAATGACTCACCTCTCTCAATAGATTTAGGCTTAGTAGCCTTTGGTGGTGATAAATTCTCAGGTTCAGTATCCATCATAAATTTTTCCACTGCCTTCTATGTTACCTCAACCACTTCATCATATCTTCTCCCCATTATCTTTACCAATCTAGTCTTAGTTCTCAGTAAAGGTTTTAAATCTTTTAAAATCATTTTTAGTTCCTTAACTGAAACAATAGGTAACATATTTTCAGCTTATTTTATTCTAATTGTTTCATCTTCTATCTGTGCTAATTGTTTCCTTATTTATAGCTTCTCATAGAGTTCTTCTGGTACACTACCTTCAAATTCTAACAAGTTCTTCTTAAAAGCAAGCAAATGATTTATTACCATGTCTTCAATCAAAATTTTATCTTATGTTTCATACCTCCCATATTATCTAATCAAAGTGATAAGCTTACCATGCTTAACTATTCTCTTCTCTGGTATTTTTATGTCAAGTTTCCAGAGTTATTTTACCTGAATTCTCTTCTCTTCTGCTTTATTTTCTTCTTATTTCTTCTTTTCTACCTTCTTCTCTTCTCCCTTCTTCTCTTCTCCCTTCACATCAAATTTTTTCCTTGTTTTCTTAGGTGGAGAGTCTTGCTTAGTGGACCTTGTGTTTCTTCTAGGTAATTCCACACATTTCTCTCCCTGTGATGTTTTCTTTGGTGGTGTAGGTTTAGTTTCAGATACATCAATCACACTAGAGGGTGGGCTGATTACCTTCTCAACTTCAGGAGGTAGAAGGGCTACATGATAATTGCTCACCAACCTAGAAGCTCTTTTAGTCATCTTCCTTCTAACCTCTTTCATCTCCTCTTTTGTCATACCAGCCTTGGCTACTAGATCAACTATCAAGTTTTCTAATTTCCTCTTCCTTACACCTCTAGCCTATTTTCCATTATCTTTGCTGAGTTTTCTTCATAGGTTCCCCGTATTTATTTAGATGGATCAATCTCTGAGGATAGAATATGTTCAACTTCCATAGTCAAGAACTCATAACTGACTTCATATCCAAGAGGATAACATCACTTCTTCCTAGGTTGTACTGTCTTAAAGAAAACACAACAAGTTTCAACCATGAAATAGATTGAGTCTTTGTACTTCTCTACCAATGCTTCTGGTATCCTCTTTCTTTTCTTCATTTGTCTCTGTAAGATTTTGATCATCACAAATAGCTCACCATCTACCCATGTGCTATTATGACTTTTGTAGCTCTGTGTGATCTATATTTCAGTAGGTTCACTATCTTTCCAAGCTCTAGGGTGCATACCATAGAACTTATGCACAATGTGAATATACATGTGTACCAATAAAGATCCAGATCTAAATTTCTTAGCCATATCTTTCTTAATTTTCCTTACATTCTCCAAAAAAATTTGTGCAAGAAATTTGCATAAGTTATACTTAACATTTTCCTTAACTTCCATTTTATAAGCCATCAAAATTACACCTGTTGATATTGAGTTAAGTTGGATGCTGTAATGAAGTTTATATCCTAGAGACATCGAAATCAATCTAACACCCTACTAAAATATATCATTCACTGTCATCACTCTCTTATCCCATTCCATTTTCTTTATGTTCTTCTCTTCAATAGGAATGACTCCAGTATTATCCAATCTTGTTATACCATGAATCAGGTCACTGCAAATCTTCATAGGATGATCTCCAAGACAAATAAACTAATCATGCACTCTGCTCAGAAGAATATTAATCCATTCTTCTTTGTCAAATTTGTAAAGTGTAGTCATCTGCATGATACTAAGGTTAGATCAAGATGTGCAAACTTAGATTTCATCTTACCATCTTCTCCAATCATGACTTCCATCTCTTTAAAGATCTCATAATCTCAAAGATACTCATACATAGTGAATGTAAGCACTAATGTCTTCAACATGTAGGATGTCATAGGGTATTTGTGAAAATCACCTTTAGGATCATCCTCAGTTGATTTATATGGGTTTCTCTTAAACTTATACCTAGGTCTTCCTGTGACACCAAAAATCAACAGAGTATCTATAGCCAAATCTTTGAAGAAGATCTAAATACCTTTTATCTGCTAATATGTAAATTCCTACTTTGATCAAACACTTAATGTACTTGCTTCTATGCTTCTTTTTCTCTAAACTCTATTCACCTTAGGCTCTGTTCTTCCAATGATGTGTATTCAAGTTCTTTCGATTGACCTTATACTTCACTATGTAAAGAAATGACACAATTCCCAATAAATTCATCTTTGCATGTATAATCTAGCCGATTATCAATCTGGTGATCATAGCATAAAGATTTATAAAACCATGCGATCAAAAATATATGCTCCACATCATCTGTACATACTCTCCCTAAGCTTGCAAGAGCTTACTCTGCATAATCAGGGGCTGGATAAATTTTTGATGCTTTCTTCCAATGCTCCCCCTTAGGCCATGCTTGGCCATCTAGGTTGATGTAGCAATTTTAGCATCAGGCTAAGTATTAGTAGCATCTATTGACTCTCCCTGAACCAATACCTCACTTGTTTCTTTTACCTTCTAAACCTTACCACTGTTATCATGTTTAAGATTTTTGAAATGACTCTTGAATTTATCCATATATTTTGCAAGACTCTTACTAGTATCACCAATGGTCTACTTTATAACCATAGGTGGTTGTACTCTTTTAATATTAGCTCCATTTTACCTACAAAAATTTGCAATATGTCCTATATTGTGACATTTGTAACATGTAGGAGGTGGTATTTTATGATTAACCTACAACCTACAATAATTTTCAATGTGCCCAAAGTTATTGCATTTGTAACATGTGATCTTAGTTGTTGTATCTTCCCTAATGTAATCTTGTTTGATTCTAGATTGATTAGGTTTCCTATATTCTTCTTTCTTATGTCCATATGCATGAAATTTTTTACAATATCCATTGAAATATCTATAAGGAATTTTACTTCTGCAGTCTCTTTTCATGTGTGTGATCTTGTTGCATCCAAAACATCTACCTCTGAAAGGTCTGATCTATTCTTTAGGTTCTTCAAGAGTAATTCTTTCTCGATTAGTCTTTGCTTCAGATTTGTCTTCTTGGGTCTTTGGACATTCAACTTCATTGAAGCCAACTCCAGTCATGTGTCCTTTAGGTTTCTCTCTATCTGTCTCTCAATGTGTTTCTTAGCCTCAAAAAGTTCACCTTTTATGATCTGATCATATTTCCCTAATTCTAGATACTTATTTTTGAAGTGATCAAGTCGAGTCTTCATTTGTCCCATCTGAATATTAGCATCCTTTAAGGTTTCTTCAATTTATTTTCTAGCATATTTTTCCTGTTGAATTTCTTTAGCCATCTGTAGTGAATTAGTTTCATGATCAATCTTCAAAGTATATTTCTCCTATTCAAGCTGTTTTATTTGATCTAAAGTATCATTTTCTAAATCTTCTTTTATCTTATGAAACCCTCTTCTCTTCTTAATTTGAATTTCAAGTCACCATTCTCTTCTTTAGCCTTATCAAGGTCTTCAATTTCTGCTTCAAAGTTTTCCTCCAAAATTTTAAAATCTATCTTGATCTCCCTTATGCTTCTAATATTTCTCTCCAAGGGCCAAAAGCTCTTATACCAATTGTTAGGATTTGGTAATACTGAGAGGGGGGGTGGATCAATATTAAAACACTTTAAACATCAACCAATTAATTTAATTTAACCAAATAAATACTGAAAAGAAAAGAACATAAACACATAACACATAACTCATAACATCGTGAATTATTTTTGAGGAAACCCTGGCCAAGGGAAAACCTTGGTGGGGATGGTACCCACAAATATGCACTAAAAGTATTGTGTCCCTGTTAGGAGCTGAATATTACATTAGCACATTTCCCTGTTAGGGGAATACACAACCCTATTAAAGTTATACCGAGCACAACGCCAATACAATCAGAAATACTATTTTTTTACAATGACTTTCTCAAGAATGAACAAACAAGAATCTGCTATGATTAGATAGTTCTAGTTGTAGCTCACATCACTATCTATCTGATTCTGATATCACAATGCATCCATGCATCACATCCACATAATCTCTCTTCCATCACATACTTCACTTCTCAAAATATCTCCATATATATATATATATATA
>MU227838.1:2113008-2134469 GCA_018584345.1 Thuja plicata | reverse complement strand
TATATATATACATACATATATATATATCTTATTTCATTACCCAGTGAGCTTCCAATTACATCAAAAAATATAAACAATACTTATAAAAAGAGTAATTACCAAGTCGACGATCATACACTATCAAAATATAGGTAATCTACAATCCAAATCCAACTTAGCACATTTGAAATTCATGCTATACTCCCTCAATCATCGCGACTGTTCATATACCCTGTATCACTGTTACTCCGTCTTTGCATGTCTTCAACTATCTATATCTCACTACGATCAACACCAAAACTCAAGAGACCTTAATAGGTCATACACATCTCAAAATAGGTCCCTCTAAGCTGGCATGTCTCCATTCATCATATACTATCTTTGCTGATCAAAATTGTACTTCCATACTCTATAAATATGCTTTCTGTACTTAGTCATTTTGCAATTCCAAACTCCAAAACTGTGTTCTACTCCAAGAGAACATCCATACCAGATGTGTTTCCATAAATGACAACCCTTAAGTGTTCCATAACACTCCTGAATGAATCAATTTCCAACATTTATATGAGCTCGTACATTGTATACTTTCTAGAAGAACATGTGGAGTGCCCAGGACTTTATAGGAAGGGATCTCTGTGCAGGGACTCAAATTCTTTCCCTTATATTGTGTATCTCCAATTGGTGAGCAAGGAGAAACTTAATGCTGAAAATCTATAATATAGGATTAGGAATGATGCATTTATTTTTGCAATCATCTGATCAATTAAGGGTGCTTATGCCAAAATGTTATCAGATGAATTTGCTTCCAAAGTTAAGCTGATTGGGAGCTACTATATCTAGTTCCAAACCTTTTCATACATCAGGGTGGTAGGATCTATGCTTATCCCCAAGAAATAACCAAGATAACCCATGAACATGATCATTCTATTGGAGATGTCTCGGCAACTGGCAGATTCCCATGAGTTGATTGTGAAGAAGTATACGCACTTTTGGGACTTCCCAATATCCATTAAAGATTACAAAGTCTAGTATATCTAAGTATGGAATTCCATTTTTCTAGAACAGGATGAATGCCCCTTAGATGAATATGGAGTCAAAAGACCTAGATATGATCCCATCGGCACCTTCAATAAGAATAAACATGTGCATATTACAAACATGAGCCTCATCTGGAGGATCATTGGATGAATTGTGTTAATGACTATGAAGTCAAAATTAGGGAATATTGTAGGATGTCATTGGATCTAGCCCAACATGTTATTAAATTATATATTCTTCCATGGAGAAGGGATAAGGATTTAGAGGATTTTATGGATCCATTATACAATGAGGATAAAGTATATAACTAGGCAATCTTGAATGCCAAAGTGGAAAAATCAGAGCATGAAGACATCAATTATAGGGCTAGGCTTGTGGTTTAAGTTACAAAGAAATGGATGCACATGCTATTCAAGATGGATCTTGTACCCATGAAGAAAAAGGTGGATCCTCCTACAAAGATTGATAAGGGAAAATGGGTGAAATTTAATATCCCTATAATCAAGGAGGCTACTCCCGCTCCTAGCATGGTCTTTGGCCATGCGAGGAAAACTACAGTGAGTTGTCCTTTAGTTAATGTGGGAGTGTTACGCCCTAATTTTTTCTTATATCCCACACTTTATCATTGCCTAAAATCAGGATTTTTCCATCTTAGAAGTAAAAATGTCAACAAATATTTTTCTGTCTGGTTTACATTTTCTCCTTGCCGGTTGAACTTGAATCTTGAACTTATCTAGTTCAAGGTTCAAAGTTCAATGTAGCCTTGCAGTGTGTTTTTTTTTATTTGCCTTTATGTGAAAGTGAGTGGCATAGTTTACAAATTCCAATCCACCATTGAACTCTGAATCTTGAACTTAGCTAGTTCAAGGCTCAAGGTTCAATTACGATCTTCATCTTGCATAAAGCGTAGTTAAGTCTAGTCTTTTCACCATTCACGTGGTTTTTTTTTTATAAACACACAAAAAGGAAGTAATGCCTCATTACCCATTGAACTTAATTTTTGAACAAGCTTATATTGAAGTTCATAGTTCAACCAAAGCTTGCGTGTTGAAGAAGGAAAGGACAGCGGTGACATGACCGAAGTGACAGCTTGGAGGCAATAAATATACCCACGCCTATCACAGATATAATCATCATTAGATGTGACACTTATATGTCATTTCAATCATTTAAGAGGTTCAATACTTAATGATCACATTAGGCAAAAAATATAGTTGCATTTAATTAAGAGCCCGCATTGTCATTAAATGCAAATCTTACACATTTTGTGAGAAAATCAGTTATAAAATGAGAGTTTGTGCTATCAGTCTTTGGGTGAAGTTTTTCTGGTGAAGTCAAATTGGCAGAACAAAAGAGGTATCCTCTCTTCCTAAGAAGCTTAGAGTGTGTGGAATCTCTTGGTTAGTGTTTCTCTCTTCCAGATTTTCTGTTCAAAATTGACGCCATTAGAAAAGTTTGATATTGAAAGACTCTACTTTCCTTCTGCAATCTCGATCTTTTATAAGTATTTTCTTAAGAAACATGAAGTCCCCACTCCAAAATTTTGGATGAACCTCCCCTTTGGTTAGTTCACTTCTTGAGAGTAATGACATGATGATTAAAGTGGGTTCCTTAGAGGAAATTCACAGTAAAATCAAAAGCCATGTTTGTGGTTCTATAATAGAGAAGGTGGTGTTAAGTGGTCTAGCTGATGTAGCAGCATTTCCCCTACTGGCCCCCTATCTAGAGTTAGTAGTGGAGTGTGTTAAAAGGCATGATAGGTAAGATAGATGTATTAAGAAGATTGATGGAAGCCCTTTGACTTTCATAAACTGAGATGTCATCCTTACAACAATGGGCATTCCAGAAAAGGATCCTTATGAAGGATGGACCATTTCTTCCTCCCAATCTATTTTCTCAACAAAGAAATAGATTTATAGAAATTAAATTTCCAAACAATGGTTATTGGAAGAAAAAAGGGGAGGGTCAAGGCTGCCCAAACCCCTTATAATAGATCATTTCAAGCCCGAAGTTGCAAAAATAGGGCTCTCCAAGAAGAAATAGGGTAATTCACATTACCTTGCCACATCAGTCCACAATCATTAATGTTGCAAAGGTGCATAAAGAATGGAGGAGCTCTTGCATTGTTGAAACATCACATGACCAATCAAAGGGATCCAATGCATCCACCACTCCATGATGATGCTTTGCAGATCATAGAGTAGTGGTAGTTTTTCTTAGTTTATGTATTCTTTGGTTTGGGTAGTTTTGTAAAAGAACAGTTATATTGAATCCCGTAGAGTGTATCTCAGGATGTCAGTTTCTATTTCCGAAGACTGATGGCTATTTATATAGCAAGGATAATTTGTATATGGATGATATTAATTTTGGTTAAGTTAGAGAAAGACTTGATAGTTTTGGCGATTTACAGTTAGTTTGTTAATAAAAAAAGAAACTTGGAAGTATAATTTTGATATGAATGGAAGAAAAAATTATTCTGTGTGAATCCGTTGGTTTATATTAGCATATTGATCTCTGTTGGGATATTTCTTGAATATTGGGAATCTATTTTCAAGTGGATTTTTCTGTTGTTTGCTTTAGTATAGTTTTATTTTCAGTAAGTAAGTTCTGAAATTGAATTCTATGAGCTTCATCTAGTGTTGAAATATTTGTCTTTCATTTAGTTTTCATGACATGTTGATGTATGAAATGTTGCAAAAGCCTTATTCACTTTCTGGTTAAAAGTGTGTTTGCGAAAGAAATGTGTGATTGTCAGAATTCATTGAAGATCAAATAGGGATTTGTACCTTAATTCAAATAATTATAAATCTAAATATTATAATTCAACTGGTAGTTTGAGTTTGTTGTTTTTTATGGGCTTAGAGAAAGTAATTGATAATTTATAGAAAGACAAATCTTTATGCTAACAGATTTTTGGTGACTCTACTAGGGAGTCGATACACATAGTATTAGGAGTCATTCCCTTTAAATGAGAAACCATGGTATTGCCCACACTTATAATTCCTAGTCAGGAAGAAGTTGCTCCAATGATTTATCCTGATTTAAACTTTTTAGATAGCCAAGAAGACATAATCTTTGTTCTTAATTCAGTGGCCTGGGCTATGAGGAAAAGTGATCAACATTATCAACAAGATTGCTTGGTGTTGGAGGAAGAAGAAGAAATTGGTGAATGGTTGAGAGGCCTTCCAATTTTTCAAGAAGCCACCATAGTAGATAGAGCTGTGCAGAGTCCTTATATTTCTTCACAACACTAGATTCTTGACCTTTTACCAGGTCCCAAGCAAGGGAGGGTATCTTTGATAGTTATTTCTAGGAACTTCAAAATTTTCAATTTCCTACCAGTTATACCCCAAAGAAGAAGGCTAAAATTAGACCTTCTTCTCCTAAGAAGTCAAGTCCTTACATATCCTCATCTTCTCACCAGTGGCAGGCCTTGACTCTTTCTAGAATTCAAGACCCTCCCCTTCAGACAATTTATCCACCCTTAGTCATGGCACAACCTTGGGGTAATGTCGTTGGGCCTCTTAATCTGGTAGGACATCATTCCTTGCCTAAAGGAGCTAGAGAGCTTTTGTCCAGATTCTATGGTGATGGAAAGGTTTCTGTCAAAGATTATCTTAGTGTATTTAATATAGCATATGGAATTTCAGTTGTTCAACATGAAGACGTTGTGGTTAGATTGTTTGTTCAAACACTTGCTGAATCAGTGGCCGATTGGTTCTATCACTTTCCCAACGGTCAAATTACCGATTGGGATAATATGAAAACTTCTTTTGAAGCATGCTTTAAAAGTATATTTGATGAACATGATCTTCTTGCCCAGTTGATGCAATTGAAGAAAGAAATACATGAGCCCATGAGATAGTTTGTGGAAAAGTTTAATAAGATTATTCATAAGATCCCTACCCCCAAAAGACCCACTACTGAAAATAGAAAAGATTTTTTTATGAATGCCATGCCCCTAGACATTGGTTTTCATTTAAAACAAGTGAGGGTAGGTGATTTAGATGTAGCTTAGACCATGGTTGTTGAATTAGAAGAAGATTTGATCACAACTGGCAAGTGGAGGAAAGATGTCCAGCAACCAAGTTCTCAGAGTGCTACTTCCTTTAATCCCCTATTACAAAGATTAATGAATGATGTAATTACTATGAAGAGGAAATTTCCTAGGGGAAATGTGAATTCCCCTCAATTATACAAAGATATTCCTAGAGGAAACCTTGATAAGGCGAGTCCTAGCCATAGATATCTGGGACAGTCACATAATGAACAAAGAGTAGTAGAGGTTCCTCCTAAAAGAGAAAATATGTGTACCTTTCACCTCACTAATGAGCATGATGGCACAACTTGTCCTGAGATGGTGAGATCAATGCAGATGCATGTTAATAAATAATTAGTTGATGATCCATCTAAACATGTAGAAGTTTCTTCATTACCTGGCAGATCCAGAGATTATTTTATGGAATACAAGTTAGACTCTAAAAGAGGAGATAGTATTCTGGTAACTCTTGAAGATCCCACATGCTTGATGATGACCAGAAATCAACACAGTTCTCAATCTAATGCTTCTCCTTCAACTTCTCAACACTGGGATAGTGATAAAGGTAAGGATTTTTCCCCAAAAAATTCTTTTCCAAAATTTCAAATGCTAAGGACGCTGAAGTTTTTCAGGACTCTTCGCCTAATTCATCTTTTGACATTTTAAATTTTTGTAAAAGCTTGAAAATGCAAGTGTCACAAGAAGAATATCTCAGAATGAATCCCAAAGAACTTGATAGACTGGCTAGTTATGTGAAGTCAAGTCAAACCTCTTCAAGTCCCACAACTAGTGAAACCACACATGATGTTTTTCAAGAAGAAACCCAACCCACCTTGGCTACCTAGTCCTCTGACGATACAAGTCCTTTTGTCTCTCAAAAACCAGAGCCCTTCTATTTATCATTGTTTATTCATGGGTTTAAATTGAATAATTGTATTATTTACTCTAGAGCATTTGATAATGTAATTCCTGCTTTAGTTACAAAAGCTCTAGACCTTCCTCTAACAACCACTTTCAGGAGATATTATTCCATGGATTCCAAACAAGTTCCTTTAGTAGGATAGATTAAAGATGCTTAGGTGGCCTTAGTTGCTCATCCTAGTAAAAAACTTAAGTTAACCATTTTGGTAGCCGATATCCCCACCAGTTATGGGATGTTTCTTAGTAGAACCTTTTGTAGAGACCTTGGAGGAGAAATCAAATTGGACTGGTCACAAGCGACAATCCCTGTTGGTAAAAAAAATATTGTCTTGAAACCTGAGGGAAAATCCAAGTACATTGTCTTTCCATATGAGGACCCCAAATCCTAGATTTTATACAATGAATGTGAATTTGGAAATTATATGATGTTATTTGAGGTGAACTCAGAAAGGGTTGATAATGAAGAGTCAAATTCTTTTTTGTCTTTAGAGTTTGATGGTAGTTGTGCCTCCATTGGCTCTGGAGTAGGGGTTGTTCTGATATCACCACAAGGAGATATTTTTCCTTAATCTTTTAAGTTAGAGCTTGGTAATACCAATAATACTATTGAGTATGAAGCCCTTCTACTTGGTCTTGAAGAAGCTAAAAAGAAAGGAATAAAATTGTTGAAAGCTAAAGGAGATGCAGAACTGATAGTGAGACAGGTAAGAGGAAGGTACTAAGTGAAAAATTAGAGGCAAAAAATTATAGAAACCATTTTTGGGATGAAATTGAAGGATTAAAGGCATTTTCTATTGAAGCTATTCCTAGGAACCTTAATAGCAGAGCTGATTCTTTGACAGTCTCAACATCTTTGGTGCTCCTCCATCAAGATTTCAAAGAAACAATTTATAAAATTGAGATGGTATACAGACCTAAGGTACATGATAATGCGGAGCACTGGAAATTTTTCCAAGATGACAAACAGATCAATAAATTTATGCAAATGGTAGAAGTTTTTAGCACTACTTACTTTGAGGGATCTCAGTCATCCTGTGAAGAATTTTGTCCTAATCTGGGTAAAACTATTGGAGAAGGAATTGTTCAGTTAAAAGGAAACCACATTCCTAAAGGCCTGGTTTCTCTTGAGAATATGTTTCAAAAATCTGATGCAGTTAAGAAAAAACCCAATTCTCATGAACTTTCTGATGAAGGTGACTCATAAAAATTGAATATAGGAAATGAACAAGACCCTAAGTTTGTAAACCTAGGAAAATGATGTACATCTAATGAGAGGAGAAGATTTGTTGATTTACTGAAGGAGTATAAGGATGGTTTTTCTTGGTCCTACCAGGACTTGAAGAATTTCAAAGGAGATAAATTTCAACATCACATCCCTTTAAAGTCGGGCGCCACACCATTTAAGCAGAAGCTATAACCCTAAAGTGTCAGAAATAATAAAAAAAGAGGTTGAGAAGATTTTGCAAGCTTGAATAATATATCCTATTCATCATTCCACTTGGATAGCCAACATAGTGCCTGTGAGAAAAAATAATGGTGAGATAAGGATTTCTGTGGATTTTAGAAATCTAAACCAGAGCAGTTTAAAGGATAATTATGGTCTTCCTGTGATGGATCATATATTGCAAATAGTGCCTGGCGGGGAAATGATGTCCATGTTAGATGGGTTTTCTGGTTACAACCAGATGAAGGTAGCTGACAAGGATCAACATAAAACAACATTCACCACACCATGGGGTACATACGCCTATAGTCACATGCCATTTGGGATGATTAATGTAGGTTCCACATTCTGACAAGCAATGGATTCTTCTTTCATCCATCTAATTAGAAAGGTGATTGTCATCTACCTAGATGATTTGATAGTTTTTTCTAAAAGGTGTAAAAATCACCTGAAGGATTTGAGAGCTATTTTACAAAGGTGTAGAGAGCATGGGATCTCGTTAAATCCTAGAAAACCAATCTTTTGTGTTACAAAAGGGGAGCTGCTAGGTCATATTGTCTCAAAATATGGAATTAAGATAGATCT
This sequence comes from Thuja plicata, assembly GCA_018584345.1. Lineage (NCBI taxonomy): Eukaryota > Viridiplantae > Streptophyta > Pinopsida > Cupressales > Cupressaceae > Thuja > Thuja plicata. Next base: position 2,126,463 of record MU227838.1, on the reverse strand, counting down.
TGAGAGAGTAAAAGCTATCCAGCAAATATGTTTTCCTTCTAACCGGATAGGCGTTAAGTCTTTCTTTTGCCAGACTAATTTTCTTAGGAGGTTCATTCGAGATTTTGCCAAAACAAATAAACATATGGTGAGTCTCTTAAGAAAAAAGAACCCTTTCAAGTGGAATTCAAAAGCTATTAAAACATTTGATGATGTTAAAAAGGCAATAGTGTCTGCCCCAACATTGATCAACCCTGATTATAAAAAATATTTCATTATCTATTGTTACTCCTCAGAGCATACCCTGTCTAGGCTATTATTGCAGAAGAATGATAAGGGAGAGGAAGTAAAAATTTCTTTCTTGAGCATACCCTTGAAATAGCACAAGCTAAATTATCCTATGGTTGAAAAACAAGCATATGCAGTAGTTAAAGCTGTGAAATATTTCAGATTTTATATTTTACACTCGCACTCTACTATGTATGTACCTTCTTCTGCAGTCAAAGACATTCTAACTCAACAAGACATAGGCATGAACAACAAAGCTACTTGGGTGGCAAGGATTCAAGAATTTGATTTAAATATTTGACCGACTAAGTTATTTTGAGGGGAGGGTTTATGCAAACTGATGGCTCATAATGTACTTGAAGATGATGTCCCTCTCGCTCTGTTTGTTGGTCTACAAGATTCATGGTTTTTAGATGTGTCTTTCTACTTGACATATTGAGACTATCTAGAGCATCTAATCCCTAAGGAGAAAAGAAACCTCAGACTCAAGGCTGCAAAGTATGTTATCATGGATGATATCCTATAAAAGAAAGGAATTGATGAATCTTTCTTAAGGTGTGTTGACAAGGAACAATAGGAGAAGTTGCTTACGAAGTTTCATAATAAAGCCTGTGGTGGTAACCTCTCATCAACTATAACTGCTTTCAAAATTCTAAGAAGTTTCTATTATTGGCTGGGGATGTTTGAAAACACATACAAATGGGTGGCTAGCTGTGAAAAGTGAAAGTTATTCAGCGGGAAACCACAATTGGAAGCCCTTCCCTTGAGACCGGTGGTAATTGAAGAACCTTTCAAGTAGTAGGGATTGGATTTTATTGGTCCAATCAACCCTCCTTCTAGTGCATGACACACAGATATCCTGACTCCTACAGATTATTTTACTAAATGGGTCAAAACGGTTCCTGTTAGGAAGACAACATTAGAGGTTGTATGTGATTTCCTAAAAAATTATATCTTGGTCAGGTTTGGCATCCCTCAAAAATTAGTCACAGATAATGCTAGCAATTTTTCTTCTTCAAAAATAAAATTGTTTTTATATGATAATGGTATCCATTTGTCACATGCATCTGATTATTACCCGCAAGGAAACGGTCAGGTGAAATCGAGCAATAAGAGCCTGATATCAATTATGAAAAAAATGGTGAATGAAAATGCCAGGGACTAGCATAAGAGATTGTATGAGGCTCTCTAGGAAGATTGTACCTCTCCTAAAAGGGAAATCAGAATGACTACATTTAAGTTGGTGTACCGTGTTGAAGCTCAATTGTCTCTACCTTTAGAACTGGCAATAGAAAAATTGCAAAAAGTAATTGAAGGACAAATTTTCCAGGATGGTTTAGAAAAGAGAATTATGTATCTCAATAAGATCTAGGAAGAAAGAGAAGAGATGGTGGACCATATAGCATTACACTAGACCAAAGTAAAGAAATTTTTTGACAGACGGGCCAGGCCAAGAAATTTCATGGAAGGAGATCAATTTTTGCTCACAGCAAATTTGAATCATTATGGAAGGGGTTGTTTATTATCAAAAAGTCCATGGGAATTAACTCATTTTTTCTTGAGCATCAAGATGGCACTGTTCTACCATTGACCTTTAATGGTCAAGATCTGAAGCTGTACCAAATGTAATTAGCTTTTTCTTGCCTCATTGTATATTTTCCATATTTTTGGCTTGCTTTCCTTGTTGTGTGTTTCTTTCTTTTCTTTTTCACTTTTTGTTGTATCTCATTTTTGTTTTGGAGTCCTTTTTTGGTTGACTCCCTAGTTTGCAAAACCAAGTTACTAAGTTCATCCTGCGTCCTCAAGAGTCCTTGTCCCCAGTTGGAGCCATTGTTACCCCCTGATTTTTTCTTATATCCCACACTTTATCATTGCCTAAAATAAGGAGTTTTCCATCTTAGAAGTAAAAATGTCAACAGATATTTTTTCAGTCTAGTTTACATTTTCTCCTTGCTGGTTGAACTTGAATCTTGAACTTATCTAGTTCAAGGTTCAAAGTTCAATGTCGCCTTGCAGTGTGTTTTGTTTTTCTTTGCCTTTATGTGAAAGTGAGAAGTGTAGTTTACAAAGTCCAATCCACCATTGAACTCTGAATCTTGAACTTAGCTAGTTCAAGGTTCAAGGTTCAATCGCGGTCTTCATCTTGCATAAAGTGTAGTTGAGTCTAGTCTTTTTCGCCGCTCACATGGTTTTTTTTAAAAACACACCAAAAGGAAGTAATGCCTCATTATTCATTGAACTTAATTTATGAACAAGATTATATCAAAGTTCATAGTTCAACCAAAGCTTGTGTGTTGAAGAAGGAAAGGACAACGGTGACATGATCGAAGTGACAACTGGTAGGCAATAAATATACCTGCGCATGTCACGGATATAATCATCATTAGATGTGACACTTATATGTGATTTCAATCATTTAAGAGGTGCAATAACTAATAATCACATCAGGCGAAAACTCTTGTTGCATTTAATTAAGAACCCGCATTGTCATTAAATGCAAATCTTACGCATTTTGTAAGAAAATTAGTTATAAAATGAGAGTTCGCACTATCACTCTTTTGGTGAAGTCAAATTGGCAGAGCAGTAGAGGTATCATATCTTCCTAAGAAGATTAGAGTGTGTGGAATCTCTAGGTTAGTGTTTCTCTCTTCTAGAGTCCCTGTTCAAAATTGAAGCCATTAGAAAAGTTTGATATTGTAAGACTCTTCTTTCCTTCTACAATCTCGATCTTTTATAAGTATTTTCTTAAGAACCACGAAGTCCCTGCTCCCAAATTTTGGATGAACTTCCATTTTGGTTAGTTCACTTCCTGAGTGTGATGACACGGTGATTAAAGCGGGTGCCTTAAAGGAGATTCACAGTAAAATCAAAAGCCCTGTTTCTGATTCTATAATAGAGAAGGTGGTGTAAAGTGGTCTAGCTGGTGCAGCAACATTTCCCCTAGTGGCCCCCTGTCCAGAGTAAGTAGTGGAGTGTGTTAAGAGGTATGATAGGGAAGAGAGATGTATTAAGAAGATTGATGGAAGCCCTATGACTTTCATAAACTGAGATGTCATCCTTACAACAATGGGTATTCTAGAAAAGGATCCTATGAAGGATGGACCATTGCTTCCTCCCAATCTATTTTCTCAACAAAGAAATAGATTTATAGAAATAAAATTTCCAAACAATGGTTATTGGAAGCAAAAAGTGGACGGTCAAGGCTGCCCAAACCCCTTACAATAGATAATTTCAAGCCTGAAGTTGCAGAGTTAGTGATTTTGCTGAATAGGATCAAAGGTAATAACCACGCCTATTACTAGCATGACTAGACGTAATTTTTTATCCAGATAACTTTGGGAGGGGAAACATTCATTGATTATGTAGACTGTATTGCTGATGAACCTCATCATCAGTTGACAAATTATTCAGAAAAGGCCAGTGGTTTTTATATGTATTCTTATTTGTTCTATGTGTTGGCTTGTACTAGAAAGTGGGATGGTTTATATCATGAATTACTTGTTCCCAATATGAAGGTGTATGATTATTATCCCTAGCTATAGAAGGAATTCCATGTTGACAGTTTTATGAAAGTAAATGGTGTTTTTTTGGGAAGGTTGATTTTTGAACTGCAGGGGAACATTGAACAAAGAATATCAGAGGAGGCTAAGAAATTTGCTAATGTTTTTGGGAGTTTTTTTCATACAATTTAGAAGATTTACTTACATAAGAGTTGGTGGAATTGTAGGAGAAACTTTAAAATTGCCTAGATACACTCTGGATTTGAATGTTATAACTAAGATTGGTCGCTAGTTAGCCCATGTACACAAAGACATCAAAGAATGGAAGGGAAGAGCTAAATCTAGTTTTCCTATAGAACTTGGTTTTTATACCTGTAAGAAATCCTATGATGCTCTTAATTTGGAGCAAGAATTAAACAAACTGAAATTGAAAACATTCCAGGATAGGAGAGATTTTTACATTAGGGCACATGATGCACAACATTTCAGTTTATCTTCTGAATTCTTCCATGTCCTTGAAATGGAAGATTTCTGGGAAAATTGTGCGGATGATTTCGAAGTTAGAAGAAGGTTATGGTGCAAACTTACATTGATCAAATAGTTGATCTGCAAACAGGCATTGATGCCACTGGAATAGAAGAGGGGGAAGATGAAGAGACAATTGATGAACAGTATGAAGAGAAGGTTCAGGGGTTGCCACTCCCTTAAATTGACTGGAACATAGAGGAAAGAGAGAGTATCCACATCAAGACTCTCGATGTTATAAAAAGAACCAAAAGATGGATTGCTAGTAAAAAGACACCTCCTCACAAAAGGCACAATACTAGAGGATCAGTTCTAAATCCTCATGTTGAAAAATCTATCCCAACTTCTAACGAAAAATTTTCAGTTGCAGATCCATATAAATCTAAAAATAAAAAAGCTGCTGAATCTAAAGTTAAGAATCAGAAGTCTCCTCATCTAGTTCCACCCATGAGGACTTCCAGAAGTAGGGATCTCAAAGAAGAAATCAAACCAGTTGAAGAAAAGGAAGTGATCAATTTTGAGGAGATGGATGTCTTGATGATGAATGAGAACACACAATGCCCCATGTCAGATGAAGCTATTTTTGAAAAACATGATCAATAGGGAGTTAAAGATTCTACAATTTCCATGACCACCAATCCAACACAGGCAATGGAAGACTCACAATAGTCACTAGTTCCCACCTTGAAATGGTTAGAAACATCCATTAGTAGAAATAGAAATGTCTTGCCAACAACACTACCAGTTGAATATATGCTAAGAAAATGTCTAGGTTCGTTGGAGAAACCAAAAAGGATTAGAATAGAGTCCAGGGTGGACATTGATGAAAAAATAGGCACTGGTATGTTGAAAGTGCATTTTTCAAGAATGATAAAGAACTCTCTGAAGCTACTATAGATGACTTCACATTTGAGAAGATAGATCTTGGATATGCGACCAGAGTAGCTAATGTAAAACACCTAGAAAAGTCTACAAAGAAGATCATACACAGGTCTTTTAAAGATGAAAATGATAAGAATGAATTGAAAGCAGCAATAAAAAAGATGGCTGAATTCATTCAAGAAGTTCAGGATCTTAATCCTCTCCCTTTGAATATATCTTCATAGTCATTTGATCCTCATTCACCATAGGTTAGGAAAACCCTAGATCAAATCCAGAAAAAAAAAACTGATTGCAGATGCTTATACTATATGGATCCAACCCATGGTACATAAAGGAAGCAATTATATCAATCAGTTGATTAAGACTCATGAAGTTGTCAGTTCAATTGTTAATGAGATTCTGGTGGAATTGGTAGAGTGGGAAAAAGAGAATAAAAATGGCTAAAAGTGAAGAATCAGATCTATGAGATAGAGAAATATGAGGTGAGTAAATTCCTGACTGAGAAGCCTATTCTAGGATTGGATGAAGACACTGTATATGTCTCCATCAAGAGTATTGAGTGGAGGAACTCCATTATTAAATCTGGTCATGATAGGACCACCTACCTATTGAGTGAATCAAAAGGGTCGATGGACACCATGCAAAAGGATGTCAAATGTTTGAACATCTCACTTATAAAAGAAGATACTCAAAGTATAAAAGGAGCAGAGGAATTGTTACTGAAGTTTGAACGTGAGATTGCCGCTATCAGAGATACTAAAGACATTACCCCAGATGATTTCACCACCCTTTCCAATGTGGAAGCTATGCTGGTAGTATGTACTGATCACCTCGAGGAGCACACATAGAAAATTTCCCAAGTCTGCAAGGATAGAAAGTTTCTGAAGCAAAGGGTAATTCACATTACCTTGCCACATTAGTCCATGATCATCAGTGTTGCAAAGGCACATAAAGAATGGAGGAGCTCCCACGTTATTGACACATCACAGGACCGATCAAAAGGATCCAACACATCCACCACTCCACGATCATGCTTCGCAGATCACAGAGTAGTGGTAGTTTTTCTTAGTTTATGTTATCTTTGGTTTGGGTGGTTTTGTAAAAAAAATAGTTATACTGAATCCCATAGAATATATCTCGGGATGTCAGTTTCTATTTCTGAAGACTGATGGCTATTTATATAGCAAGGATAATCTATATATGGATGATAGTAATTTTGGCTAAGTTAGGGAAAGACTTGATATTTTTGGCAATTTATAGTTAGTTTGTTAATCAAAAAAGAAACTTGGAAGTATATTTTTGATATGAATGGAACAAAAATTTATGTTGTGTGAATCCGTTAGTTTATATTAGCATATTGATCTCTGTTGGGATATTTCTTGAATATCGAGAATCTATTTTTAAGTGGATTTTTCTATAGTTTGCTTTAGCATAGTTTTATTTTCAGAAAGATAGTTCTGAAATTGAAGTCTGTGAGCTTCATCTAGTGTTGAAATATTTATCTTTCATTTATTTTTCATGACATGTTGATGTATGAAATGTTGCAAAAGCCTTATTCACTTTCTGGTTAAAAGTGTGTGTTTGTGAATGTGTGATTATCCGAATTCATTGAAGCTCAAATAGGGAGCTGTACCTTAATTCAGAGAATTATAAATCTAAATATTATAATTCAACTGTTAGTTTGAGATTGTTTTTTTTTATGGGCTTAGAGTAAGTAATTAATAATTTATAGAAAGACAAATATGTATGTTAATAGGGAGGATGCAGAAGGATGAAAAAGAAAGATGAATCATCCGATGCTCCACCTTCCACTCAAACTATTCTAGAGGCTAGTCCAATACCAAATATTGGCATACCTATTGGGGATCCATCCACATTCGAACAACCCAAGATTCCCTATTTTATATTTCGCATGCCTTAGTTTCTAGAAATTGATCCAAAGGAGAAAGTGTACCAAAGGAGAAAAAGGAAGACCTTGGTCTCTCCTACTTTTGAAACACTACCAGAAGAGGAAGAGTTCAACAAGAACAATATTCCTTTAGTGACGATAACTTGGCAGACTACCACAACTACTAAGAGTAAGGAAGACGAGGAGACCACCCAACCTAACCTGCATAAGGAGACATTGAGATCTAAAACAAGTACAAAGTAGGAGTTTGAGGTTGACGATCAATTGGGTCCTAATGAATTATATGTGTCATATTTTGAAAGCATCCTAGGACTCAAGGAGGTATCACAAGATATTCTAGGTGTAGATATGGGGATGGCCACAAATTCCCATCAGTAGTCAGTAGAGATTGAGGTTAAGGTGACTCTAGCATTCCAATAAGAGGAACTCCCTATCGACAAGGTTCAAGAGGATCAGTAATAGACTAAAGTTCAGATTCCTCTATTAATTGAAGAGAGATAAACTTAGGGAGATGAACAATTGAGTGCGCTAGAAGAAATAATGGACAAAGAAACTAATGCAACCACCGAAGAAGGATTGGAGGAAGGAGAGATTGATACCAGTCTACAAATTGAGGAGCCTAATAGTGATGAATACATATAGGTTGAGAAGTAACCAGAGGAGCAACCACAGATGCCTCCACTTCATTTGGAGAAAGAAGAGCGTGAAAAAGAAGGGCGTAAGGAAGATATATAGGTAGGTTCATTGATTATTAATGTGACTTATTATGAACCACTTATAGCTAGCTCTAAATTCACTTTGTTGGCTAAGGCGGTTCAACCCTGAAAGAGGACATATATAGAGACATAGGATATTGATCTAGCTCAAATTGGTCAAGCATTGCACTAAGGGGATCCTAAAAGGAAAGATCAAAGGATTTCTTAAGTGAGATGAGATAGGAGCAGGAGTTGGAAGGCATAGGTTCTAGTACCTCCACCTAATGTTAGTATAAAAGAGGATGCACCTGATAATTATGTCATGTTGGAAGTAGCCATAGGAAAACTGACCAAATAGGGTGGGAAGGAAATATGAGCATTAGGAGTTATCCAATTTTTTGGATATATGCATGAAGATGAGACTAAAATTCAAGCTCTACATCATAAAAATATAGTCCTCAAAGACTATATTTCCTAAATAATTGGTCCCCTTGATCAAGATAACCCAGAGGAATCATTGCAAGAAAAAATCAAAAAGAGAGAAGTTATAGAGCCTTCTGGAATTCCTACAACTTTTTCTAAGGCCTCTGAAGAATGAAGGACAGAGTTAGAAAGATTTGGTAAAAAGATCATTCAGATTATTTTGAGACATTTTTGGATCATTTTCATAGAATTAAATGAGCTTTTAGACTTGGTTGATAAAGAACATAGAATTGAAATATGTACAAAGATATGACAATATGCAATGAAAGATTTGAAGAAGATCAGAAGGCAAGATTTTGAAATTCTGATGGAAATTTATGAAGACTCGGAGTTAGACAAATTTGATGTCTGGATAAGCACTATAAGTTTTGCAATCAAACATTATCAAAAGAGAATTGGTGCAATTGAGAAAAAGGAAAGGGTGTTTTTTTTGTAGATAGAAGACATAGAGAAGTTTTTTTATGGAATTGACTATGGACTATATCAAGATGAAGACAAAGAGAAGTCATATTCAATAAAAAATATTGTTTAGCAAATTTTGGGAATATTGGCAAGTGTGAACACCAAGGATGATGTGCAATGGATGTTTTACACAAAGAAGGATATTATGGAGATAATGGATGACATTGAAAAAATACATTGGTTTGGAACCAAACTCACATACTTAAGGAAGAAGTAGCAAGTTCTTGAAGCTTATAGACTTTGGGGAAGTTGATGAAATCATTGAGAAATTTTGAGATGCAGATGCGCATGTTCTTCATTAACACTAAGAATTGTTTGGTGTTAGCCCATTCAAATATTTCTCCCTATTCATTTTCAAAGGTAGCTAAGGTCAAATTTGTATTTTTTCCAAAGCATATGCAAAACTGAAAATACAAAAAATCATATTTTTCATCGAAAAAGCAGTTTTGTGGGGTCATAGATCAAGTATTATGGGTCATTATAGACTTTCTTGAAGTCTTCAATTAGTTGCATAACCTGACAACACTTTATTCCATCAATTTCAAGTGTTAGAAAAAAACTAAGTTCATTTAGGAGTCATTCTTTGCACAAGTGGTGACAAACTACAATAATTCCAAAATTTTCAGATACAAATGGGGCTCAATTTTGTACATTTTTATGTAATAAAGGATGGAAATATAAGTCAGCATGATAAGCAATAATTTAGGAATGTTTTTTTGAAGTTGAACTCTAGATTTAATTTTATTTCACTATTTTTACATGGTTGAAAACCCTAGTTATGGGATTTGCTATTTGTGAATGTAAAACCTATAAAAGAGCAATAGGGTATTGTAAGTAGGGTCGGATCTTTTGCAATAGAAACTTAATACAATTGGTGTCGGATTCATTATGTGTTTGGCTGCCATCTATGTGAGTTTTTAATATTTATTTTCAGAATTCAAGAACCAACTGTGTTGCTTTGTGATTGTTCACGTGAAATGTTAAATTGGTATTAATTGTTATTGAATCTACTCATTGTGGCAGATGTTTGGAGAATATATTTCTATTTTTGCTTGATGGTAAATGTTTCTTGTGTGTGTGAATACATGAATGGCTTTGCAATCTAATAAATTTTGAGAAATCTTCTATCTTATTAAATCTCATTGGTGATTGCATCTTCTGAATATGAGTTATTCTAACACATATTTTGTGGGTTTCCTGTATCATATCCAACATTTATATGCGAGCTGAACCATTGATGGTTGATGTCTGTTAGAAATTTATTTTCAGTAATTTTCTTAAAATATCTTGTTACTTTCTTATTTTGATTTTTTGAAATGGGGTTAAATCTGGAAATTCATCTTAGATTTCAATTTAGATTGCACAAATAAAATTCCATGCTTATTAGTCTTAAAAAAAGAAAAAGGGGTATAAAAAGTTTTTAAAAATATTTTGTTCCAGCTTCACTCAAAATTAACCTGCAAAGGCCTCCTTGTGAACATTCACATTTATCTTCAATTGAGTCTCCACATGGTTGTATCCCGATCACTGAGAACCTTGGGAGTAAACTCGTAACTCTTTCAAGAAGGGAATTTTTATCACTCATTCCTAACTGTTACATTGTGTAAATACAACGCTCAACAAGTGGCAATAAAACAAAGCCTGTGGGAGAGGTTGAGAAGTTGTGTGTGAATGATCTATCATTTATGGGATGATGTGTGTTGTTCGGGGAAAGAGGAAGTAAAGATAGGTTGGTAGATTGAGGATGGGGATGAAGAAGGGGGTTGAGTAGATATTATATTAGTCGGGGATGTAATAGAATTATTTTGAGTTGCTAAGGTAGGAAAGGAATCAATGATCCATAAACATGGATAAAATCCTCACACTCTATACATCAACTAATAGAACCAAACCTATGGGAGAGAGTGGGAAGGGTCTGTTAATGATCTATGATTTATGGGATGATGTATGTCATTGGGGGAAAGCGGAAGTAAAGATAGGTTATTAGATGGAGGATGGTGAGGAAGAAGAGGGTTGAGTAGGGATCATATTAATCAAGGATGTAATAGCATTGTTTGAGTCACTAAGGTGGGGAAGAAATTAGTGATCCATAAACATGGATAAAATCCTTACACACTATGCATCAACTAAAATCTCTACTCTTTATCCTTTCTGAAACCTCTTATACACCCATGTCAACCACTTACAATAGGCATAAACAAAAAAATTCATGTGTGTGACAAAATGAAATAACTTGGAAAATAAAACATAAATACCAAGCAACATACGAGACGCAAACACTATAAATTTCCCAAAGAAACTCTTCAAATATGAAAAATTCCAACTAAAGTGACCTATAATCACCCTATGTCACTATGGAGTAGGTGCACATAGATTTTTATAATACCACAAAGATGCATTTGAGCTCCAACAATCAATATGAAGCTGTCATAACACACACCACCTTTATCAAAGTACAGGCCTCCACAACTAAAATTGATATAGTTACTAGATGGACTAAAAACACTATACAAATAAGAGATTAAAACATTCACTTTGCATTAGAACAATATATGATATCATCTTTGTTGCCTCTTATACACAAAAATCAAAAATGGAAAAGCACATCATTAATGAATTGGTGAAAACACTAATTGTGTTTTGCATGATTATATATTCACTATGTTGTTAATATCTCGACCATGGTACATGAAAAATTCATCACAAATGACATTTTTGCTTATTTAAAGATATAAAACTTCTCTTTGACATTGCTCAAAAAAATTAAAAATGATTATTTTCACTTTTCCAGTGATTAACAACTATACACTGTATTCCCCAATCCCACTCAGACCCACACCCTAAAATATTTTACTTGTTTGACAACAATTCCACACTGTTATCCAGAAAGAAGAATTGCTGACGTATTCATTCGACCACAGAAAGAAGAATTGCTGACGTATTCATTCGACCTCATGAAAAAGAATTACTGACGAATTGCTGACGTATTCATTCGACTCTTCAAAGGCATTAACATCAGAATCCTTCTTTTCAGTCATCCATTGCAGCGACATTCGCGTTGGAGGAAGATAAGAATAGAATGTTTTCACTTTCACTTCGGAAACTCAGGCCACTAGTTATGGATCATTTACCCCTTTTCGCCTGTAGTGGAATCTTCAAAAAATCTTTTCTGGAAAGGATTGCCCTCGGCATCTTTTAGCATTATCTTATGCAGGACTTGTTTTTGTTTTCTCTCTGTGGTGACCAAAGCCAAGACCCTCCTTTCAGCTGTATTCTATCCACCCTTTCTCGTATGGTGTAAATTTATGATTCTTATATTGAATAGAACCATATTAAATATTGTATTTATATACGAGAGTTTTTCCTTAATTGATCAATCAAAGTTTATAATAAAAAACAAAATAATTTATTATGAATAGTACAATTTCATATTTTTAGAGGCTTTAAAGTTGGGTATTTTAAATCAGAACATTTGTTGAATGTTTTGTACAAGTATAGAAACTTAAGTGGGTTTGTTCTTTGTGAAAACTTTATGGCTAAGTAGATTTTAGTTATAGTAGTATGAGAAAGGGTGAATGCGTCATTTTTTTTTATTTGAAGTCAAGTGAGGAAGAGCCCTAACTTGTTATATTTCAACAAAAAAACATTAACAAAATGAAAATACGGCTTGGAGAGCAAACCCTCAACTTAAGAATGGTAACTAAAAGACTAAGCTACGAGAGTTCTAATAGGAACAATAGTAAAACATATTTTTTCCTTTTTCAAACACAAAAAAATAGAAATAGTAGACCAATAACATCAGACCACTGAGCACAACACTGTTTAATCCAACAAGGTACTCAAGAGATGTAGCCTCAACCATCTAACATTTGTTCCAAGGTCATAGTCTTCTTTCCTTTTGTAGTCTTGTTCTTTGGATCCATTATCACCCTCCTTTTCCTCCTATCAATTTTCTTGCCCATAGTCATGATCTCATTAACACATGTTGCACCAAGTTCTTATTAATTTTGACAAGGCTCTCTGTACCAGTATCCAGCCGCAATATCCTTTCTCTATTCTACTCATGTCTAATATAATTTTGAGGGGTTTTAAGGCTATCCATTGTGGCCCCCAAATCTTCTAATTCCAAAGCTAAGACATGTCAGTCCTAGGATTCTTTACTTTCTCTATCACTGCCAATATTCTTCTCCTCCTCCACATTTTCCTCATACTCCTTAATGAGGTTCCATCCTTTAAGAGCCTCATTAACTTGTGTTTTCGTTGGAAGGGAATGTGAGTAGGAATCCTTGAGAATCAGGTTTAGTTGCTCCATTTGACTCTCTTCACTGCTCAAGTAGAAACTTCTTCAACAAAGGTAGATTCTTCTAACTACTCATTGGTATCTGTGTAAGTAGGATTTTTTTCTTTATCCTCTGCAATCTTAGTGATGACATTAATTTTGGCATATTTTGTTAGAAACACTGAGAGGGGGGATGAATCAATGTTTATCTGTTTATTATATTTCAGCCAATTAAACATATATCAAATGTGCATCCAAAGAAACATAACACAAGAACTCATAACACATGATATGATTACGGAGAACCTTGATCAGAGAAAAACTCCGGTGGGGATTAGTACCCACAAAATATTGTACTAGGTATAATGAACCTGTTAAAGTTCCTTTGCCCTGTTAGAAGCAGTCTTTACAAATTAAGTATAATGACCTGGTTAAAGGTCTGACCCTGTTAGG
>MU227838.1:2100876-2112958 GCA_018584345.1 Thuja plicata | reverse complement strand
AGGGGTGGTGGACTCATTGTCCAATAAAATAAAGGCTACAACCCTCTGAATGTTAATATGCACTATTTCAAGGATGAACTGTTTTGATGACACTGTTGTCTGATCAGTTCCGTGTATGCGTGAATGCTCTTACTCTCTTAAAGAGCTATATCATCTACTGACTTCATTATTCTGCTCTTCTATAACTTCTTCTTACATAATAATTGATGCTTGTAATATATCTTTAAATTACATACTTATATCTTCAAATCTGAATAGGCGCGACCCAAAACAAATCAATAGTTCTGGGTACACAACTTGAAGAGATTGAATCTCTTTCTACCAAAAAACTTTCATTGCATCAACAGTTTGCAGATGCGTGCATAAAGCACATGTCAATTTCTCCATTTTCATTAGATCCATGCAAGGACCTTGATCATATGTTTGTATGGCGTTATCAATCTGTTTGATGTTCTCATTGAGAACTACTAGAGATGGTGCAAGTGAATTCCTCAACTGAGTCTGCCTTATTTTGATTTTGCTAATTTCCAGTTTTGCCTTCTCAATTTTGTCTAGCTGACCTTGATAGACATTATTGCATATGTTCATATCTTGTGTGGAGTTTTCAACTAATTTCTTTATGCTATCCACCATTTCTTCTGCCTCTTCAATCTTTTTGGTGTGCTCAAAGGTGAGCTTCACTCTATCCATACAGTTTTGTATGACTTTCTTTCCTTTATCTGCCAATTCCTTCAATATAGCCTGCCCAATCTTTAAGGAATTTAGATCTAAGGTAAAGCTCTTTACAAATTCATTTAGTCTCTCCTTCTTATATTCATCTTCTGCAATCTTAGTAGCGGATTCTACTAAGCTAGTGAAATGTGACTTGAAGTTTGATAAGATGTTGTCCACATCTTCAACTGATTATACTTTGGCCACTTTCTGATCAGTAGGCACTAAGTCATTCAAAATGTTCACTATTTCCAAAAAGCGAGGGTTCCTCATTACTTGTTTCTCTTTTGCCTTTTCCATGGCAAGGACGCTGATCTTGATTAGGTCTTCTTCTCCCCATCCATCTAAACTTGCTGAATCAGGACTTAACCTTGACAATAATGAGGTGGATGGTTGAGTGGATGGTGAGAAAATAGTGTTCTGACTTGTATCTACACACTCACTTTTGACATGAATTTCGTTCACTGGTGTCTCATTACCTTGAGTATCTTTCTCCTTATCCAAGTCTATTGGATCAATGGAAGGAACTTCATCCTATTGTAGAGATGTGTCATTTGTGTTCATTTCCTCGGTGTTTACAAATGCTTTATCAACTTTATCCATATCTTTATTAGAGGCTGTCATAGATATCTTTACATTGTCAACTATTATAGTATCCTCTGTATCTTTAGTTGTCTCAGAAGTCATTGTCACTGTGGGCGCTGAATCCTGTGGACCTATTATAGGCGCAACCTAAATTACTAGAGTTGTAACCTGTTTGGGAGGAGCTGGGGTAACTTTTGGTGTAGGCGCCATTGGTGGATACATATGTCTATCCATAAAGACTTGTGCAAATGCCTTTATAGTCTCCTTACCAATCTGTTCATACTCCTTGTTCATAATTTGTAGAGTCCTTGTGTTACTACGGAGATGAGGCTTCACTAGATCTAATAGAATAGCCTTCTCATCATGTGAACAAACAGGAAGAAGAGTATCCAAAGTTTCTTCTCTAATCTTCATGTCCTCTTCTATAGCATATCTTTTCATTATCTCCAGTATGTTCCATAACTTATCTGGTATCACTGTTTTGAGTTCAAGAACAAACTTCTTAAACTTGATCATATGAGATATGATCATAGAGTGTATCTCAGTCTTATCCATCTCTTGATATTTGTCATAGACTTTTGATAATGTATCTAATCTCCCTTCATTAACAATCCTATTCTTCAATATATTTAGACTGGGTCTAAATCCTACCTCAGGTGGAGCTTGAACATTCTTAGCTTTGCTCCGAGTAGCTCTTGAGGATGGATGACTTGTAGCCGCTTGCTTCCTTCCTCTTGGTTTCTTGCTAGATACAGAAGGTGGAGATGTGTCTAGATTAATTGTGGTAGTAGGTGCAGTGGTATTCTCCTCATTTTTCTTTTGCTTCTTCCTCTGAGTTTCAACAGTTTTCTCAATTTTAACTTGTGCAGTTTTGGCTTCTTTTGCCTTGTCTAGATCTTCATGTGTGACTCCATGCTTTTTCAGAATGTTGGATGTTATTTTGGATGCTTTCTATTTGTTAACAACAAGTTGTAGTTCAATATCCACTTCGTCGGTCTTTTCTCTGTAAGTGCCCCATCTAGGTTCACTAGGGTCTTTAGGTGCTAACAATAAGACCTGTGCATATCCCTCTAACACATGGTCTTCTACTTCATACCCTAGTGGATGAATCCACTTAGTTCTAGGCTCAACAGCCTCCATGCATGTGCAATCTTTCTCAACCATGAAGCATATTGTATCCCTGTATTTGTCAACTATCTTCTCAGATAGTCTGAACCTGCTCTGTATTTTGACCCTGAATATCTTTATATCCATATCCATTTTATCTCTTGCACAGCTTTCTACTGTGGCTTTAAGAGATATCTGAGTTATTGTAGGTTTGCCTTTGTCTAGATAATGGTCTGCAACATTTCCGACTATGTGGTGATACAAATAGATGATCAGTGATCCCAATCTGAATGTTTTGCTTCTGTCATGTTTGATTATTCTGATATTTTCAATCAATTGATTGTGCAAGATCTCACATAGACTGTATTGGGTGTTGTCCTTTACTATTCTGATAGCTACAAGGACTGTTGCTGCAGAGACACTATTCAACCTGCTTGCTTGCTGAAACTTATATCCAAGTATTATTGTCATGAGTTTAATGTCATCCTCCTTGATAGGGTCAACTATCATTCCACGCCTATCACTCCTAGACAAATAAACTTGCTCAATCTATTTCTTTACATCCTTACCAATGGGAAATACTGGTCCAGTCATTGAAAGTCCGGTTAACTGATGGATTAGTTCTGCGGTGATACAGATAGGAACTTCACCAATCCAAAATAGATCATCATGAATTCTGCTTAACAGAATCTTCAAAATCATGCGCATTCAAATATTCAATAATAGGGTTATCTTGTAGGTGCGCGAACTCATCTTTGAATGTGAAATCCTTATTTAGCATTGATGCCATGTGAGAAGCTATATTATCATCTACTAATGATTCCTTCTTACAGTATATGTACGTGCGGATATCTTCCACGTGAACAATGCCAAACGGGGTTTTAGAGAAAGCCCCTTCCACATCATCCAGTATGGATTTGAATGGATGCTTCTTAAATATGAACCTCTTCCTCTCTGCTACATCAAACACAACTAGGGTCGCCATACTTACTTGGTGTTTGCTTATGTAGGGTTTCCATGAAATTCTGAAACGGCGCGATGGCTAGGGCTCTGTTTCAAACTGATTATCCATTCATTTCAACTACCAAACTGTTTATGCCTTCGTGCTTTGATGTCTTAGTGCTCCAATGCTCTTCAATTTCTATGCTCTTTGAATGTAAATGTGAAAATGGTCAACTACGAACTTCTTTTTATATGATCTGCCACATTTAATGCTTGCAACCATACATAGAGATTTTCAAACTTTGATCCCGATGCAATTTAGATAATGCATGAATGCATATAGCTGTAATCTATGCTTTTAACCATGAATCCAAAGGTGCATACTCCAAAGTGAGTACACCAACGACATAGGGGTTCTGAGCTAGAATAGCTCCCCCTAAGACCAAGAAAGTATATTCAAGCAGAAGTAGAGGGTGTGTCCATTGAGGATGCATCAACTAATTTGTCAACATTATTGTCCTTCTTAACTTCAACCCATATTTTGCTTGAATCTTCATTTGCTTTGACAAAATTGACTTCTCCTTTCTCTTCAAATAGTAACCTTTTAGGATCCTCTTGTTTCTGAGTTTTGGATTTACAAAACCTCGTGATATGTCCAGCCTTTCCACATGTGTGGCACATGATAGGAGGTCTGATGTTCTTGCTTATCATGTTGCATTTCTTTGCTGTGTGTCCATTGTAGTTGCATATCTGGCATGTAATGTTCTGCAAATTTCTTGAGAGTTGATTTCTTTGATTGCTTTGATTTATATTCCTATGATTTTACTGAGGTTGATTTCTTTGACTTGTTCTGCAATGAATAGCCCTGTGACCAAACTTGTTATAGGAGTAACAATAACCTTTAAAATGTCTTACCTCTTTGCAATCTCTTGCCAAATGCCCATGTTTATTGCATGCATAAAAATTTATGTTAACTTGCTTGATTTCTCTTTTAGGTGGTTCAGATATAACCTCTGTATTATCTTCAACTTTCTTAGCTTATGAAGATGCTTCAAGTGTTTTTTCTCTCTCTTGTGATGATTTGATTTCATCTTGTGTTGTACTGAATCCAAGACCAGAAGTGTTCCCTTTTTGCCTTTGCACATTGAGCTGGGATTGAATCAAATCAGAACTTGTGTGAAGCTTATCAATCTTATCCTTTGCTTCTGTTAATTTAGATTCCAACTTCTTCTTCATGTTTTCCAGTTCCAAGACTTTCATGTTTTCCTGCAGAAGTTCATCTTCCAATTGTTTGCTTTCTTTGATCTTGTCTTCAATGGTGTTCTGGCTATCTGTAAGTTGTTCCTCCAGATCTTCAAGTTTATCCTTTAGAGATTTATTTTCTTCATTAAGATTTTTGACCATTTGTCCTAGATCACTTGTAGAACAATATTTCAGATCTTTTCTTAGTCTTTTAATAAGTATTTGAGAGCCATTATTTTTCAATCTTAGTTCTTCATTTTCCTTCTCAGATCGGTCAAGATCTTCAAGAGATGCTTCAAGATTCTTTTTCAAATGTTTTGCTTTGGCTAAGTCCACGATCTCCTCAAGTGGTTAAACTTTCTTTCAGAGGACCAGAGCTCTGATACCAATTGTTAGAAACACTGAGAGGGGGGGGAGGGGGTGAATCAGTGTTTATCTATTTATTATATTTCAACCAATTAAACATATATCAAATGTGCATCCAAAGAAACATAACACAAGAACTCATAACACATGATATGATTACGGAGAACCTTGATCAGAGGAAAACTCTGGTGGGGATTAGTACTCACAAAATATTGTACTAGGTATAATGAACCTGTTAAAGTTCCTTTGTCATGTTAGAAGCAGTCTTTACAAATTAAGTACAATGACCTGGTTAAAGGTCAGACCCTGTTAGGAGTCTTTTACAATAACCCTGTTAGGGGTGGTGGAATTACTATCCAAGGACTCACTGTCCAATAAAATGAAGGCTACAACCCTCTGAATGTTGATATGCACTATATCAAGGATGAACTGTTGTGATGACACTGTTGTCTGATTAGTTTCGTGTATGCGCGAATGCTCTTACTCTCTTAAAGAGCTATATCATCTACTGACTTCATTATTCTTCTCTTTTATAACTTCTTCTTACATAATAATTGACGCTTGTAATATATCTTTACATTACATATATCTTCAAATCCAAACAGGTGCAACCCAAAAGAAATCACTAGTCAGCCCTAAAACAAAATTATACAATGCTTCCGAACAAGTCAGCCTAAGCGTGTCTACTACAACATTAATTACATTAATACAAACTTATAACTAAAGGCACTTAGCCATTACATTATAAAATCATACACGCTGATCAAAACTGTAGTTGGCTTCCATGCTCTATTTCCTAGACTGTAGGTTTACTAAACTATCTGTAACTTTTTCGTACTAATGTTCCATACTTTGCACATTTGGATCTAGCATGTATATACACCATAGAGTATATACCTAAGCACGCATGTTCTGGTGTGATCTCTAACACATGCACTGATGTGCTGATCTCTGTATCTCTCTGTCTATCCTATTTTCTGTACTTAGTCATTTTATCTTCTAAGTTATCTTTGACAGAAACTTAGTATGACTTTGTTGCCGTGATTGACAACACAAAATATGTCATGATTCCTCAAGAAGTCAACTTGCCAACATATCTCCTAGAAATTTATTTCCCAAATGAAATGGTTTTGTCCTCTCTAGAAAGTTTTCTATCAGATAAATCTATGGCAAGGGAAGGGGCAGGAACATAGGTATCCTTATGAGATTTACTAATCACTCTTCCTTTACTACCTAAAATGTTCAACCCTAACTTGCTGGGGGTAGAAATAGGGCTTTTGCCTTTACAAGTAATAGTTTTAGGTCCAATATCAACTATAAGTAGGGGAGTGTCACTCCCTAAAGAATTTTATTTTTCTTTGGATAGTGGATAAGCTTATCATGCAGTAAATTAGCATGAGGAGGGTGCATCATCTTTAAAGGCAACTCTTATTTTGGAGTTGTTTGGTGGGGGGGGGGGGGGGGAAGGGGNGTGAAGGGGACAAATATTTTTATTATCCTTAAGGGGAGGATAGTGGGGGGTGGTGTGGGGTTTGAAATAGGTTTATTGTCCAAAAAATAGCTTTAAATAACAGAGATAAGACCTTGGTGAAGTGAGCATAAAACCCTTTCCAACACATTTCTCTTTACAAAAATAAAGAAAGAAAGGAAAACTAACTAGTTTGTGATATCTTAAATGAACTAGAAGCAAAAAGTGATACTTATGGATGGTGGTGAAATGACCTTCTAGTGTGAAACTGGTGCAGGGCACCTCCCTATTAGATGTTTTTTCACATTTTTGGTTTGGATTAGGTTGTGTTGTGTGTTTGGGAATAAGTTCCATTGGGTTAGATGCAATGATAGTTTAACTTCATGTTTGTAAGAGCTTTAGTGCTCATTAGGTGTTTTGGGTCATTTTGGCTTCAAATAGTGAAAAGTTTCCATTTGAGTGCAATATGGGTTAGAGGTATGTTTTAGGACCCTACATATCCTATTTAGGGTCTTAGAAGTGAACATCCATCATCGAGTTGACAAACAAGGTCAAAATGCTCAAAATACAAAATGTTGCTAGCAAATTTTGCAAGAATTGGCAAAATGTAGTTACAACTGATGTAACTACCCCATGATTGGTATATGAGCATGGATTCTATGCTTTGAGGAGGTTAATGATACTTTTGTTTGAAACACTTAATTTTGACACCTCTGTATGGATAATTGTATCCACATTTTTTTTAATCTGCACTGTATTATTGCTACTGTACGGTTGTGTACGGATTAGCATAGGTAATCGGGCTCCATAAAAGTGTAGTGTTTTATTTATGCTTCCATATGCAATAGATAGTTTGTTTTGAAGTTCAGTAGTTGTTAAGTTAAAAGTTTTTGAAGGTCACTGGTCTAACAGAGACAAAGCAGTGCTACCTAGCTAGAAATGGCTCTAACCTAAAATCCCTCTGATAGAATCAACTGAAACCATGGGGGAAGTAGGGTTAGGGTTTGTAGATAGGGTTTTGGTTTTATTTTTGGTTTCTTCAATTGATTTCATAGGCCAGAAGTGAATCCCTAGTGAAACCAAGTGAGCCAGGATAGGGAGAAGAAAGGATTTGATCGAGCACCCATGACCTTTTGGGAAAGACTTAGTGACATTTTTAGATGCAATATATAGTCTTCTAAAAGGATTCTAAGGTGGAAGGAGGAAAATCAAAGGTTGGAGACAAGTTTAACAATTGTTCATGCGGACTGATCCAGAGGCCTAATTAATAGGCTATAATCTAGGGCCTGGAAGAAACTTGGGTTTTGGGTGCTTTCAGGGGTCAGGGTTTTGGACTCTGATAGTGTTGGGTGATGTATTGAAGATTTTAAAGTTTTTTTATGGAGTAATTTGGAGATTTTGGGCATTTAGCCAAAATCGGTGAAAATAGACCTACTAGGAATTGGGCAATTAGGTCTCCTAGTGAATTAGTGACCAACTGGATTGGTAAAGGGTCTTGGATTATTGGGATGAGTGGAGAATGAACTAGGATGGGTCAAGAAGTGTGTTAAGAGTCTTGATGAATGTGTGAGAAGATCCTAGGCAGAGGATTGGCAATCTAGGTGGATTTTTAGCGGAGGAAACTAGGCTTTTGGTTAACTAGTTGGACTAGTTGAGCTTAGAAATCTTGGAGTCTTCTAGAAACCAACTATACCTTGGAGGAGAAGTTGGTAGAGAGGGTCTTGGAGATCCTAATTGGAGTAAGATCCAACAAAGAACAACCATTGGATGGTTGGATTGGTCAAACAAGCACCTAAGAGTGAGGAAAAGCTCTAGATTGTCAAACCCTCTGCATCAGAGCGGTATCAGAGCCAGAATAGCTTTAAGATTGTGTATGTATGAAGGGGAGGAGAGTCAAGAGGTTGAGAGGATTCCTCCTAAGGAAATTAGTAGTGGTGCCATAGTGGAATTGGTTCAGGGCCTCTTAGAGAAGGCTAGTGTGTCTGAGACAAAGGGCAAAAAGAAGATCACAGAATGGGGAGATGAGAGTGATGGGGATGAAAGTCAGACAGAAGATTCATCAAACAAAGAGAAAGAACTTGAGATGGACAAAGAACAAAAGGTATTCTTAGATGCCTTCAAGTCTTTAAACAAGGATAGTATGGAACACATACCATATTACTGTGGTAGCCTCAATGGAGAAGAGTTGTTGGATTGGCTTGAAGCCATTGACAACCAATTGGATTACAAAGAAGTATCAGAGGAGAAGAGGGTCAACTATGCTAAGGCTAGACTCAATGGATCTACATTGGTGTGGTGGAACATGATGCAAGATGAGAGGATAAGCAGTGGAAAGAAAAAGATTGTTTCTTGGGAGAGGATGAAAATCAAAATGAGGGCACAATTCTTGCCTACTGATTATGAAATCCAAATGTACCAAAATTTGCAGAACTTAAGACAGAAGGAGATGACAATGTGTGCTTATACAAAAGAGCTCCACAAGTTGAACCTAAGGGCTAGAAGACAAGAAGAAGAAATGGAGAAAGTGGCAAGGTATCTCAATGGGCTAAGGCAAGGGATACAAGATGAGATCAACATGATGGCTCCTGACAATATGCACAAGTGTTTCCAATTGGCCTTAAGAGAAGAGGATAATGATAAAAGGAGGAATGATTTCCATCAGAGGGGAAGAGGTGGTAGAAATAATGGAGGGTTTAAAGAGGAAGAAGTAACTTTGGTAGGGGAAAGAGCCCTAATAGACAAGAAGAAAATCAGTCCATGGATAATGGTGGGGGAAACTAGTATAGAGGATCTTTCCAAAGGGGAGGATATAGAGGTAGAGGACCACTAAGAGGTAGGTTCTAGCCCCAAGGGAGATCCAATTCAGTCTTCACTAGTAGATGCTATAACTATAACCAAGTGGGTCACACAATGGGCATGTGTCTTGAAAAGACCTCCTCATCTTAAATGGGGAATATAAGGAATCAATTGGTACAAGAGGATGAAACTCAAAGTGTTACTTCTCCCATCTCCAAGGTAGGCCCAGTATTGGATGGAGAGAACTTGATGTTAAGGAGAACCTTGTTTAAAGTGCCTAGCACTATAGAGCCACCATAGAGAAAGAACTTGTTTAAAATGACTTGTAGGTCTCATGGGAAGATTTGCAAAGTGATAGTGAACTCTG
Source organism: Thuja plicata (assembly GCA_018584345.1). NCBI lineage: Eukaryota > Viridiplantae > Streptophyta > Pinopsida > Cupressales > Cupressaceae > Thuja > Thuja plicata. The sequence continues at coordinate 2,103,374 of MU227838.1, read as the reverse complement.
GATCTACTAAGAATATAGTATCCCCAGAGATGGTGGACAAATTGAAACTAAGGAGGATACCTCATACCACACCCTATAAGGTTTCATTGTTGAATAAGGGTCAACAAATAGTGGTAGATGAGAAAACTATGGTTGAGTTTGAGATTGGAGAGTATAAGGACAAGGTCTTATGTGACATACTTCCTATGGATGCATGCCATCTACTCCTAGGACGTCCATGGTAGTATGATGTCAAAGCAATACATGATGGAGAAAAGAATAATTATGTCATCACCAAGCTAGGAAAGAAGTTCCAAATGGATCCATTGCAAGAATATAATGAAGAGAAGCATGTGGGGACAAGTGTCATCTTATTGAGTGGGGAATAGTTTCTAAAGGCCATGAAGAAGGAGAAAGGATTCTGTTGTGAGTAGTGATAAAACCAAAGGAGGAAACTAAGGAGAAAGTTAGTTTTCCACCAGAGATACAAGCATTGTTGGAGAAGTACCAAGACATAGTAGATAATGGTTTTCCAAGTGAATTACCACCTATGAGGGAAGTGAGTCATCAGATTGACCTCATTTGTGGAGAAAATTTGCCTAACATAGCAGCATATAAGATGACACCAAGTCAAAATGTAGAGATAGAAAAATAGATTCAAGATTTGCTGGATAAGGGGTTAATAAGGAAGAGTTTGAGCCCATGTGCTGTACCAACAGTACTTGAACATAAGAAGGATGGAAAATGGAGGATGTGTATAGACTCTAGGGCTATAAATAAGATCAAAATTAGATATAGATTTCCAATTCCCTGGATAGAAAATTTGATGGACAATTTAGGAGGTTCTTGTTACTTTTCTAAGGTGGACTTGAAGTTAGGGTATCATGAGATAAGAGTGAGGCTTGGTGATGAGTGGAAGATAGCTTTTAAGACAAATGAGGGTCTATATGAGTGGCTAGTACTGCCCTTTTTCCTAAATAATGCACCTAGCACATTCATGAGGCTCATGAATGAAGTGCTAGCAGAGTTCATTGGTAAGTTTGTAATAGTTTATCTTGCTGATATTTTGATCTTTAGCAGGTCGAAGGAGGAGAACATGAAGCATTTGGATATGGTCTTAAGGAACTTGCATCAAGAGAGGTTGATGATAAATCAAGAAAAGTGTGAGTTTCTCAAAATTGAACTAGTTCACCTTGGTTTTGTGGTTGCTAATGGATGTTTGAAGATGGACCCTGATAAAGTTAAGTCCATTTTGGAATGTCCTACACCTAGGTCCATAGGGGATGTTAGGAGTTTCCATGGGTTGGCCTCCTACTATAGGAAGTTTGTAAGAAATTTTAGTCATGTGTGTGCCCCTATACTTAACACCATAAAAGGCGGAATCAAATGTAAGTTTGAATGGACTGTGGCAGAAAACTAAGGGTTTGAAATGTTAAAGAAGAGGATTGAAGAAATACCTACTCTTAAGCTCCCTAATTTCAATCAACTCTTTTTGGTAGAGTGTGATGCTAGCAAGCTGGCTATTGGCGCAATGTTAAGCCAAGAAGGACATCATGTGGCTTTCTTCTCTGAAATTTTGAATGAGGCTAAACAAGAGTACTCCACCTATGATTTGGAGTTATATGCTATGGTTCAAGCCCTTAAGAAGTGGAGACACTACCATTACCTGGGGATTTCATGGTCTACACTGATAACCATGCTTTAAGTTTCTTGAATGGACAAGAAAAGTTGAACCAAAGGCACATTAAGTGGGTAGGATCATTGCAGGCTTATACACTTGTTATAAAGCATAAGAAGGGGGTTAGAAACTATAAGGAAACTTAGGTGCAGAAATAGCTTCCTACACGAATCTCTAAAGGAAAGTATTGTGCAAATTCATTTAAATCCTTACAATTTCAGATTCATTAACTACTTTAACAAAGATATTGCAACCATATACCATGCATATAGAAAATAGAGAATGACACAAATATTTACCCTGGGGAAAACCTTTCGGTAAAAAACCCCAACACTCCAAAACCTTCAAAATGTATTATCTTCAACACAGTGGTTACAACACACTTGCAATGCAAGTTCTTTCAGGAGACAATCAACATACAAAGACAAATCTAGTAGCACCAGATTATACCAATAATACACTCTTTTCGTATCCTTTCCTGTAACCCTAAAAAACACTTATATCATGCGCTTGCTTTTTAGGGCAACTTTGAAAGATAGCCGTATTAGGGTTTTACCATTCTCAGAGAAAATAGTGTATAGTACTCAACTTTATCAGTTTCCACATGTCATTGCATGTCTTCACCCATCATTGAATCTTCTAGAAATAGCTCTTACGTGTCATAGGAATATGTCATAACCGTTTCAGCCATGATCTCCTTACACACAATTCAAAATTCTGACACATCAAGTGGAGTGACACATCAACATGCCAACTAGACATGTACACTCACACTTAATTACATTATTTGCAAGAAATACATTTTACAAAACAAATAATAAGAATAGGAATTATCCAAGGT
>MU227838.1:2083467-2097848 GCA_018584345.1 Thuja plicata | reverse complement strand
TAGCGAGCACCATAGAACCTCTCATCATCTTGCATCCATCTTTTGAAAAGACAACTTGCACACCTACATCATTCAACATACTTACAGATAATAGGTTTCGTGCCAAACCTGAAATGTGCATAACTCCATTGATTCCCTTTACTTGTCCATCAGGAAATCTGATAGTGACTCTTCTGCGTCCAACTATCTTTAGGTGAGAATCATCACCCAAGTACACGTTTCCACCATCAAACTCTTCATATTTTGAGAACCAATTTCAATGAGAGGTCATGTGAAAAGAAGCACCCAAGTCTACTAACCACACATCATTAGATGCATGGGCTGCCAAAGCTACAATAAAAGCATCTCCATCTTCTTGAGACTTTTTAGAAGCTGAATCTAAGCCTTTCTTCTTCTTCTTCAGTTCTTTGCAGTCCCTCCAAAAGTGCCCAGATTTATCACAGTTCCAACATTTCACCTTGGACTTTATAAGAGTCTTAGAACTCCCATGAGATTTGGATCTTCCCTTCTTTGACTTATTTTCATTCTACTTTCCTTTGTCATTGGATCTCCCATGAACAGCAAGGGCTTCCTTAGACAAATCCAAAGTCTTTCTTTGTGTCTCCTCAGCTAGCAGTGAAGACACCACATCATCCATACAGAATGTGACTATAGTACTTCTGAGAGCCATCACAAGATGGTCCCATGAATTTGGAAAGGAACAAAGTAGGGTCATACATCGATCCTCCTCCTCGATCTTAGTATCAGATGATGCCAACTATGCAATCAATAAATTGAATGCATTGAGATGATCAATTACAGATCCACCTTCCTCCATTCTTAAATAATACAACTTCTTTCTCAGGAACAACTTATTCACTAGAGATTTGGCCTGATACATAGACCCAAGCCGTGTCCACAAAGAATTTGTAGTAGTCTCATCAAGAACATTCAGAAGAAAAATATCTGCTAGATAGAGTCTGATGAGACCCTTAGCCTTCTGATCCTTGATCTCCCAATCCACTTGAGATATCACTGCAGGTCTCACATCAAGTGAAGTAGGCTCCCATAGATCATGGTCTTCAAGAATGCCTTCCATCTTGAGTTTCCACAACTCAAAATTAGTGCCATTAAATTTCTCCACCTCCATTCTACTATATGAGGAACCTGTCATCTCAATCTGCAAATAAGATTCAGAATGCTCTGCACAAAAAACTCCCACTCAACTTGAGATTAGCTCAAAAAACCCTACCCAACAACTAGGATCAAAATTTGATTAGGCTCTGATACCACTTGTAAGGAAACTCAGGTGAAGAAACAACTTCCTACACTAATCTCTAAAGGAAAGTATTGTGCAAATTCTTTTAAATACTTACAATTTCAGATTTGTTAACTACTTTAACAAAGATATTGCAACCATATACCATGCATATAGAAAATAGAGAATGATAAAATGATTTACCCTGGGGAAAACCTTTCGGTAAAAAACCCCAACACTCCAAAACGTGCACAATGTATTATCTTCAACACAGTAGTTACAACACACTTGAAATGCAAGTTCTTTCAGGAGACAATCGATGCACACAGACAAATCTAGTAGCACCAAATTATACCAACAATACACTCTTTTCATATCCTTTCCTGTAACCCTAAAAAACACTTATATCATGCGCTTCCTTTTTAGGGAAACTTCCAAAGATAGCCATATTAGGGTTTTACCATTCTCTGAGAAAATAGTGTACCATACTCAACTTTATCAATTGCCAAATGTCAATGCATGTCTTCACCCATCATTGAATCTTCTAGAAATAGCTCTTACTTGTCATAGGAATATGCCATAACTGTTTCAGCCATGATCTCCTTACACACAATTCAAAATGCTGACACATCAAGTGGAGTGACACATCAACATGCCAACTAGACATGTACACTCACACTTAATTACATTATTTACAAGAAATACATTTTACAAAACAAATAATAAGAATAGGAATTATCTAAGGTTGAGACACCTTATTCCTAAGAGAAACAAGGTTGCAAATGCTCTTAGCAGAAGAGTACTCACAATCCAAGAGATGCAACTGCAAAGTGTGGGAATAGATGATTTGAAGGACCTCTTCAAGGAGGACAAAGATTTCAGAGAAGCCTATGAGGCATGTGTGAAGTTTCAGCAGGGGTTCAAGGTGGACTTCAGTGAGTTCGTATTGCAGGAAGGCCTATTGTTTAAAGGTCACCTTATGTGTATACCTCATTGTTCAATGAGGGAAAACTTTGTGAAGGAGAAACACCAAGGGAGCTTGGAAGGCCACTTTGGAGTGGATAAAACATTGGAGAAGGTGCATATGCATTACTATTGGCCCAAGATGTAGTTAAATGTTAGGATATTTGTAGAACAATGTTAGATTTGTTAGAGGGCAAAAGGACAAAGCAGCAACAGTGGGTTGTATCAAACTTTCTCTATACACCAAAGGTCTTGGGAGTGCCTTAGTATGGACTTTGTTTTAGGGTTACCAAAGAAACCTAGGGGTCATGATAGTGTGTTTGTTGTGGTAGACCATTTCAGCAAGATGGAACACTTCATTTCGTGCAAGAAAAATAAATGATTCTTCTCAAATTGTAGGTCTATTCTTTAGGGACACTGTGAGGATCCATGGATTGCCCCTAAATATTGTAAGTGACAGGGATAGTAAGTTTGTAGGTCACTTTTGGAGGACCTTATGGAAGATTCTTGGAACAAACTTGTCTTTCTCTCTAGCCTATAATCCACAATCAGATAAGCAAATAGAGGTAGTGAATAGTTCACTTGGGAATTTGCTGAGGTGTTTGACCAAGCAACATGGACAGTCATAGGATCACATCATAGGGCAGGCATAATTTGCATATAATGACTCCATAAATAGGAGTAATGGTAGAAGCCCCTTTGAATAGTATATGGGGTCAATCCTAGAGGGATATTGGAGTTGAGGGATCTTAGTTTGAAGGACAAGAGGAGTGCTCAAGGAGAGTCATTTGCTAAATAGATGAAGGAGCTGCATGATCAAGTCAATAAGAATTTACAAAAGCAAGTGGAGAAGTACAAATCCAAAGTTGATCAAACTAGAAGAGACTTTCAGTTCAAGGTTGGGGATCTAGTATTAGCCTATCTCAGGAAGGAAAGGCTACCCAAGGGTCAACCTACTAAACTACTAATGAAAAAGATAGGGCCTTTGAAGATTTTGCACAAGTATGGCAAGAATGCCTATGAGGTAGAGTTACCTCCTAATTTGGGGATCTCACCCATTTTTAATGTTTGTGACCTATATCCCTACAAGGGACCAACACCAGACACAGGTTAATCCACTCTTGCAGATTTGGAGGATGATGATTGGGTGAAAGACTTGCCTACCTCAAAGCCATTACAATTGGAAAGTGTACTGGATTCTAAAGTGATAAAGAAGACAAGGAAGGGTAACTAAAAGGATTACCTCATCAAGTGGCAGGGACTACATGAAGCTGAGGCCACTTGGATGACAGAGCCAGAATTCTGAAACATGGGGTCACCATTGAAGACCTCCTAACTCAAGGGACTTGAGTTATTTTTTCTAAGGGAGTATGGTGCAGGGAACCTCCCTATTGGATGTTTTTGCATGTTTTTGGTTTGTATTAGGTTGTGTTTTGTGTTTGGGAATAAGTTCCAATGGGTTAGATGCAATGATAGTTCAACTTCATGTTTGTAAGAGCTTTAGTGCTCACTAGGTATTTTGGGTCATTTTGGCTTCAAATAGTGAAAAGTTGCCATTTGAGTGCAATATGGGTTAGAGGTATGTTTTGGGACCCTACATATCCTATTTGGGGTCTTAGAAGTCAACATCCATCATTGAGCTGACAAACAAGGTCAAAATGCTCAAAATACAAAATGTTGCTAGCAACTTTGAAAAGTTGCTCGAGCAACTTTTGCAAGAATTGGAAAAATGTAGTTAGAACTGATGTAACTACCCCATGCTTGGTATATGAGCATGGATTTTATTATTTGAGGATTTAATGATATTTTTGTTTGAAACACTTAATTTTGACACCTCTGTATGGATGATTGTATCCACATTTATGTAATCTACACTGTATATTTCCTACTATAGGCTGTATACAGATTGGCATAAGTGATCGGGCTCCATGAAATTGTAGTGTTTTCTTTCTACTTCTATACACAATAGATATATATTTTTTAAGTTCATTAGTTGTTAAGTTACAAGTTTTTGAAGATCACTGGTCTAATAGAGACAAAACAGTGCTACCTAGCTAGAAATAGCTCTAACCTAAAATCCCTCTGGTGGAATTGACTGAAACCATGGGGGAAGTAGGATTAGGGTCTGTAGATAGGTTTTTGGTTTTATTTTGGGTTGTTTCAATGGATTTTACAGGCCAGAAGTGAAGCCCTATGGATGACTAGTGAAACCAAGTGAGCGAGGACAAGGAGAAGGAAGGATTTGATCGAGCACCCATGAACTTTTGGGAAAGACTTAGTGGAATTTTTAGATGCAATAGATAGTATCCTAAAAGGATTCAAAGGTGGAAGGAGGTGAATCAAAGGTCGGAGACAAGTTTAACAATTGTTCATGCTGACTGGTCTAGAGGCCTAATTAATAGGCTATGATCTAGGGCCTGCAATAAACATGGGTTTTGGGTGCTTTCAGAGGTTAGAGTTTTGGATTCTGACAGTTTTGGGTGATTTCTTTCAGATTTTCAAGTTTTTTTGTCGAGTCATTTAGATATTTTGGGAGCATTTAGCCAAAATCGATAAAAATAGACCTACTAGGAATTGGGCAATTAGGCCTCCTTGTGAATTAGTGACCAATTGGATTGGTAAAGGGTCTTGGAGCATTGGGATGAGTGTAGAATGACCTAGGATGGGTTAAGAAGTGTGTTAAGAGTGTTGATGAATGTGTCAGAAGAGCCTAGGTAGAGGATTGGCAATCTAGGTGGAGTTTTAGTGGAGGAAACTAGGCTTTTGGTTAACTAGTTGGACTAGTTGTGCTTAGAAATCTTGGATTCTTCTAGAAACCAGCTATACCTTGGAGGAGAAGTTGGTAGAGAGGGTCTTGGAGATCCTAATTGGAGGAAGATCCAACAAAGAACAACCATTGGATGGTTGGATTGGTCAAACAAGCACCTAAGAGTGAGGAAAAGCTCTATATTGTCAAACCTTGTTTATCAGAAATACTAGATTAAATGGTAGATAATTGTTCCCTAAGGTATGAAAAGTCCTCCATATTGAACCTAATTTTCTACCTTTTTAGCTATTCATTAGCTTCAAGGAACATGACAATATACTTCTCATACAATGTTTTTGTCTTATCCAAGGAGCTTTCTTACCTTCACACATCAACCCAATAACTTGCCTTATCATCTTATTAGAGACTTCCATCTTTCCACCATGCACAATCCCCCTCTTGTTCATCTAGGTATTCATAAATTATTAGGAGTAGTCCTTGCCTATTCCCTTCATGACTTTGAAGAAAGAGGTAATTTGTAAGGGTATGTGCAGCAAGATGGGGGACCAAAAAGGTGCCAAACTTTTTTTTGGTCCCCCAAAAGCCATAGGGCGTACGCCTTATAGGGAGCACACGCTATGGCTTGATTTCCTGAGCCTAACGCTTGGGAAATCAAAGCCAATAAGGTGTGCACCCTATGTAACATTATGAAAAATGCTTAAGGGAGGGAGGAAGAAAGCCCAACAGGCCCTGGTAGACCAATTTCAGCACTAGGCCAATACATAAAATGTAACATTTAAGTATAAGTTACATACTCTTCCTTTCTTATACTTAAGTTACATTTTATGTATATACTTCCAGGATGTTTGAGAGTGGTTTCAGCTTCATAGGAGTTAAGATAAAGATTCTGGATTTTGAGGTTTTTAGGAAATTTCAAACTTAGCCAAATTTCAAGAATCAGCACATTGTTTTGAACATGATTCTCAATGGACTATTGATTGTAATCTTAAGCCCTTGACTTGATTAAGGACACTCTTTAGGGTTCTTAGTGGTTGCAATGTATCATATTGGGTCCCAAGTGGTCCTAGGTCCCCTTAGGACACATTATGGCTTCTTAAGACCCCTTAGAACACAGTAATCATCGTAGGACACACTATTGGGCTCTAATGTGTACTAGTGTCTCATAAGGGATTTTAATGGGTTCTAAGTGGTCCTAGGAACCCTTAGGACCCATTACAACCCCTTAAGACCCATTAATACACATTAGGACTCATTAGGACCCCTTATAACACATTAATAGTCACAGGACCCATTAGAGAGAGAGAGAGAGAGAGAGAGAGAGAGGGATCATAGGTCCCCTTAGGACCCATTAAAACCCCTTAGGACACATTAGGGCCTCTTAAGACCCCTTACAACATAGTAATCATTGTAGGACACACTAATGGGCTCTAATGTGCATTAGTGTCTCAGAAGGGGTTTTAATGGGTTGTAAGTGGTCCTAGGAACCCTTAGGACCCATTACAACCCTTTAAGACCCATTAGGACACAATAGAACTCATTAGGACCCCTTAGAACACATTAATAGTCATAGGACCCATGAGAGAGAGAGAGAGAGAGAGAGAGAGAGATGATTGGTTGGAGATAGTTACTAAAGATAAGAGACTTATGCTTAAATGTTATATTTCTATTGGTTGGAGATAGCTACTAAAGATAAGAGACTTATAATTAAATGTTATATTTGTATAAATAGTTACTAAAGATAAGAGACTTATACTTAAATGTTATATTTGTATTGGTTGGAGATAGTTACTCAAAATAAGAGACTTATACTTAAATGTTATCTCTCTCTCTCTCTCTCTCTCTCTCTAGTTTGTGTCTAATATAGGGCGCACATCCTATAGTGAGTATAGGGAGTACACCCTATAGGGCATATGCCCTATAGTGGGTATAGGGCGTGTGCCCTATAGGGCGTATGCCCTTTTAATGACATTGATATTTACCAGGCATAAGACTTGGATTTTCCTTGGAGTTCCAACCCAAAGTCCTAGAGGATTCAAGCAGGCTTGAGACGTGTTTTCTAGCAAACATAGAAAAAATTAACATTTTTTCTTGTGTGCTCTCTGTCAGGTTTGCACGTGGTTCAATAATGACAAAATTAGATGATATGATATTATAGATCTCTCTGATAGCTATCTAATGATGTAATTTATTTTGAATTCTCATTATGTTGAGCTTTTCATTTTTAATTTCTTTCCTAAGTATGTCTGATTTTTGTCAAAAACCAACGTGTATTAATTTGGGCTTAGATTTTGACTCATTCATCAAATTTTGAAAAAAATTACATTTTCAAAAACTAGACTCCATTTTAAACACTTAAAAAAAAAATTTTTTGATTTTCAATTAGTTTTCAATGATTTCTAGGGGGAGCACACAAAAATTTCACGTTTTCAGGATGTGTCCACTTCAGAAAATGGCAAAAAATCACACTTTCATAAAAAAATTAGCAGAAAAGTCTAGAATAAACTAGGTGGTGTTAGCTAATTTCTCACTAGAGCGATTAATTTTTTTTTTTTTAAAATTAACATTTTAGGGGGAGCACACCAGACGCTATGTTATGTTTTTTCACAAAAAGCAGGACCACTTTTTGTGCTCCCCCTTTTTGAGGGCAGGGTTTGCTGATTTCAGAAAAAAAGTGGCATCTTATACCCCCTTTTTGGTCCCCCATCTTGGTGCACATACCCATGTTCAAAGTGAAACACCAACCAAATCGCAAATTATAAGCTCATGAATAAATAATTGAATTGAATTGCTCTAATGACATGAGTGAGTTTACATATATAGGAAATGCAAGGATTTCAATTTCCTATTTTGGAGGGAAAAGTAAGTGAGAAAGTAGGTGAGCCTACCAACCACCAACCTCACCTATTGGCTAACTAAGCATGATATTTCCTAAGCATGATTACACCAACCCCTCCCTTAAGCATAGCTTTTGTGTGGAGAAAAGTGGGTCTTGACATCGAAGTCTAGGAAGCTATCTAAGTACCACCCCTAAATGAGAGAAACAAATACTCTCTAGAAGATGACAAGTACAAGATGCTATTTGAGGAAAACCTATGACATTAAGTTTTTCCATTAGTATACTTAAAGGGAAAAAACATGATAAAACTCATCGGTACAAGCATAACCGGCGAACAACAAGCATACCCGACGAGAAGACAAGACTATCGTGAAAATGCTAAGTATAGAATTTATCGACGAAATGCATTACCAAAAAAAAATTCAATGAAGGAAAACCGACGAAGAAGAAAACTGACATACTGACAGAGCAGCCCAACAATCAGAACCGACAGTCAGTTACAGAACTCGCAAAAAGTGGATCTGACTTTACACGTTAGATAAAACAATGTAATTCTATTTATAGACTTTTTACTTGTTTTAAATCTTTTCTTGAGGGACAAGAAAGAAGATTGTAAATGTTTTAAAGCATCCTAACGGATCTAAAACATATCTAACTAAAGATCAAGGTCAAGTTGTAAACCTTAGATCTAGATTTAATTTGAAAAGTGTGAATCAGGAATAGAACTAGAAACTAGTATAAATAGATGTTCAATCATTTGTAATTCAAGAGACTTGTAATCATTTGATAAATGATAGTAGCCATGGAGAGCATCTAAGCTAAAGAAGAGAATTCATGCAAAGTTCATAAACATATTAAACCAGTTATCAAGAAGACAGGAAGAAAACCGACGAGCAGAGACAAGGTATTACTCAATCACTCAAGGTGATTACATACATACATTGTAAGCTATACAGGATCTTTTATTAGCAATTAGAGATTGCATTCACTATCAGATCAATATTTATATTGTATTTGCATTCTAACAAGTGCATCACAATAGAAATCCTTTTGTAGAAGGTGGACTTAACTTTTCTTTGATAAATCCCTTAACAGAGTGCACACCTAATGGTGTTGTAAAAGCTTAAAATGAAATAGATCCTAACAGGTCTCCACTATAATACTCCTAACATGGTAGATCATTAGAAGTGATCAATTGTAAGCCTTTACTGAGTCCCTTCTTATCTGCAGATAGTGAAGTTTTATGGGTATACATCCCCATCGCAGTTTTTACTTCCTAATAGGAGTTTTCTGCAATATCATATCATGTGTTATGTGTTATTTACTTTCATGTATGTTTCTTGAATGTTTATACATGTAAATAACTTATATTATGACTTCACATACAAATACAAAGATGAACAGATAGATAGGTATATATAAATCTGATGACACAAAGGTTAGTGGGCTAATCACATAAAAAGTTATAAAGGTACTGATTCACCCCTCCCCTCTCAGTACATCATTCCAATAATTCCAACAATTGGTATCAGAGCTAAGTCTCTTTCTTGAAAAGATTAAAGACTTAAGAGAAAAGATCCACACAATGGAAAAGTATAGACTAGACAAGACTATTCAGAATGAGTAGTTGCAAATTCAAATCTACCATGAGCAGTATAAAGAGGCAAGAGAAAGCATGAGAAAGTTTATTGATGAAAGAAGGATCGTGGCAACTAGGCTTAATGAAAAATATTATCAAGAAGAGGAGATCCCAGATTACTTCAATTATGTTGAATCATCAACAAGCAAAGCTTCAACCACATCAGTAGAAGAGATCAAAAGTCTACAAGAAGTCAATCTACATCTGACAGAGCAAGTCAAGATGCTGCAAATCGATCAAGAGACTTTGATGGTAAAAATGATTGTGATGACATGTAACTAATTGAATGTTTGATAATGATAAGTTGAAGATGATGCAAGACATTAAAATAGTTAATGGTTTGTATTGTCATTGATTTCAACTTGATATCATTTGTACGGTCATTAACATAATGCCAAAGACTTCAAAGAATCAATGGAACAGAGATTATGCTTTCAACAATGCATAAAAGTCAAGTATTCACTAAGTGACAAACAACACTGATGGAGTGCACACCATCGGTAAAGGCAAAGAAAAAGTCACAGTGATGCTCGATGAGTAGATGATAGTGTTTCCCAATGAAGAAAAATCCTATGATGCCCAACGGACGGAGTTCCTGAAGCTAACTGAAGTTACACTAATGGAACTGGCAGTTGTCATCGACGACGAACTACAGAGTTGACCGACATAACAAAGAGTTAAGAAAATGACAAAATATCTAGTTGGCAGAGCTTAAGGATAGACTTAACTGGTTTTTTTATTTTTTTTATTTTTCCTAGAGTTAAGTAATTGATTTAAAGAAGATTTATACAGTTGACAAGAAGATAACTACGAGATAAATCAGGAGTTAAAGCCATAAATCAGATTGGCTGGATTATTTTTCACACCAAGAATCAAGAATCTCTTATTAAGGAACATCATGTCTATATAAGAGGCAAGCATAATTAATTTCCTTAAGCATTTAGATACATGGGGAGTGAATAAAAAGAGGATGTTGAAGAGAAAATGATGAAAGATAACTTCATACAGTCCTAATCAATCAAGCTGAAGGAGCTAAGGAATTCTGCGGACACTAACGAATATTGAAGCACAACATCATAGAGAAGAAAGTGTGGATCACAAAGAATTGAATTGATACATTGATCAAATAGGTATTGTACTTAAATAGATCTGAAAATATACAATTCAAGTTGCATTAGAAACAGGTCATAATGTTTTAGTTTAACCATTGGAGCATCAAGTCTCTTAATAGAGTAGGACTTAACCATCTTCTATAATTGAGGTATATCCTAACAGATTGCCAAAAAGGTTGATTCATGAAAGTAGCATTGAATTTGCATAAAGCCTACTGACAACATAGAAGAAGGTTGATTCAAGGATGGTAGCAAGATTTGCCTAAAGCCTATTAACAGTCTAAGAAGGAGGCTGATTCAAGGATGGTAGCAAAATAGATGCCAGATACTAACTGATAATCTATGTATAAAAATCCTCTAACAAGGTCGCACTTAACAGTGTGTTTTTCACCTTTAACAGGGTTGGCTCCTAACAGTGCTCACTTTAGAAGAGTGAAAATTTGGGGTACCGGTCCCAGTGGTTTTTCCCTTAACAGGGTTTCCATGTTAAAATCCATGTGTTATATGTTTATGGTTTATTACTTCATTGTTTTACATTTCACATATGAATTTTTGGATTGATTGGTATACTCTGCATATTTACTAAGTATCGGTAAATAGTTTTTACAGCTTATTAGTTATCAAGGAGAATAAGGACAGACAAAGTAAACCGACAGACAGCTCATTATTTAATGGTATGTATCTTGTAGGGACTTAATAATCTGAGGTGTATTGATTGGTGGTTAAAGACTAAAAGATAATTTTTTGAGGCCATTGATTCATCCCCCCCCCTCTCAGTTATTACTAACAATTGGTATCAGAGCTTGTGTGCTTAGAAGGAAGGTTTTAAAGACCTAAGTAAAGATCACAAGATGAACAGACGAGATGTGCCCAAGTTGAACAAAGACAACTTTGCTTCATGGCAAAGCAAAATAAGACTCCACTTATCAGGTATTGGTAATGATATTACTCAATACTTAGATACTAAATATGTGTTGCCTACAGGACCATTGACAGTAGATCAATTGAGAGTGAAGCATGAGCATAACTGTATGGTTATATAGCTCTCTTCCTCAGTCTCTGATGCTGAATTTGAAGATGTCAAGGATTGCACAACTATAAAGAAGATGTGGGACAAACTAAAGCTTGTACACAGAGGTGATACAAACATTCTGAGAGCCAAGGTAGAAAGCCTTAGAGGAAAGTTTGATGATCTCAGAATGAGAGAAGGTGAAAACATCACATAGTACAACACAAGAATAATATAAGTAGTCAATGCTATACGAGGTGTTGGAGGTACACTTGAAGAGGAGATAGTGGTAAGTAAAATATTAAGAACCTTATTGCCTGTATATGCTATTAGAGTTTATTGTATTCAAGAAATGAGAGCAGTAGAAAACAATACAGTTACTCTTGATAGCTTAATTGGTAGACTGATTTCATTTGAGATGAATAACTTTGACAATAATGTCTTACCAAGTTTAGAGTCTGCATTTAAGTCTTTGATGAAAATAAGCAAATCCAATCATAGATGCTCATCTAGAAGGGACAGTGAAAGTGAAGAAGAAGATCTAGATGAAATAGAAGCACTTATGGCCAGAAGAATACAGAGAGGCAAAGGTAAATACAAAGGCAAGTTACCACTTGTATGCTTTAATTGTAAAGAGATTGGACACTTTGCTGCAAGATGTCCTAACAGAAGAAAAGATGATAAAAGTGATGATAAATCTTTTGAGAAGAAATCTGACAGAGGTGATAACAAAGATTACAGAGGTTAATGACAATCAAAAAGAAAGGATACCCAAGACTACAAGGACAAAGGAAAGAAGGCTAGCTACCTAGCTGCTTGCAAAGATGAAGATACTAACACCGAACTGGATGATGACATTGAGAGAGCGTTTGTAGTTGTGAAGGATGATTCAAATGAAGATGAAAGGTATGAAGAAACTACACTCATATCTAAGGTTAGTAAGAATGATATCTGGATTATAGATAGTGGTTACACTCACCATATGACCGGTGACAGAAAAATTTAATAATTTTGAGTATTATAATGGCGGTACTGTAAGAATGGAAAATGATACACCTTGTCCAGCTGAAGGTAAAAGAACAATAATGCTGAATAACCTGATTAAATGTGAAAATACTTATTGGGTAAAAGGATTGAATTATAATCTATCGAGTGTCTCTTAGCTGAATAATTTAGGTCACAGTGTAGCATTTGAAAACAAGAAGGCAAAGATCTTTAATGAATCAGGAAAACTGACTAGAATCGGTGAATAGAATAAAGGTAACTTATTCTATCTGAATGATACTAATCCCACTTGCTTGATGACTAGGAATGAAGACATATGGTTGTGGCACAAAAGATTGTGTCATGTGAATTTTGACAACATGATGAAAATAAGCAGAAAAAGAAGTGTGAGAGGCTTACTGACGTTGACAAAGCCAGACAACATCATGTGCAAAAATTGTCAAAAAGGTAAAATGACAAAGTCTAGTTTCAAAAGTAAAACCCATACATCTGATGATATTCTAGAATTAGTCCATACTTATTTATGTGGACCTATGAGGAAAAAGAGCTATTATGGAGATAGATATTTTATTCTCTTTGTTGATGATTACTCTAGAATGATGACACTCATGTTTCTAAAAGAAAAATTTGAAGCATTCAAGATGTTTAAATGGTATAAGGCTATGGTTGAAAAACAAAGTCATAAGAATTTGAAATGTTTGAGATTAGATAGAGGAGGAAAATTTATATCAGATGAATTCACTAATTTCTGTAATGAGCATGGTATAAAAAGATAAGTTTCTACACCAAGGACACCACAACAAAATGGGATTGCTGAGAGAAGGAACAGATCAATAGTTGATTGTGCAAGAACACTGATGATAGAGAAGGACATCACCCAAATCTTCTGGAGGGAAGCTATCAGCACTGCTATTTATACACTTAACAGAGTACAATTGAAGGACACAAAGAAGACTCCTTATGAGCTATGGTATGGTAAAACACCCAATGTAAGTTACTTCAAAATATTTGGTAGTCAATTCTATGTCTTAAAGGATGACATAAATGGAAAGCTTGACGCCAAAAGTGATGAAGATATTTTTCTAGGGTATTCTACCAAGAGAAAAGCTTTTAAATGTCTAATCAAGGCTTCTAACAAAATAGTTGAAAGTGAAAATGTGAAGATTGATGAATTTGCAAAAAAGAATGAGCTAGAAAGCACAAAAGAACCAGAGGACTAAAACAAGTTTGTATATTGTGAAGATCCCATAACTCTACCCGAGCAACAGTGCTTAATTCCAGAATAACAGAATGTTGCAACTGACGGTCAGAATGTTGTTGCTGATGGTTAGGATAATGATCAAAATAATGTGCAAGGTAATGAAGATCAAGATGATATACAAAGAGTTGTACCTATACTTGTAAGATATGTAAGAAGGAACCATCTAGAGGACTAGATCATAGGAGTTAAGAAAGTTGGTACAAGGACAAGAAATAAGTCTTTAAACTCAAATTGTTTAATTTGTGAGTTTGAGCCAAAATATGTCAATGTTGCACTAGATAATGAAGAATGGATAAGTGCTATGAATGATGAGATTGAACAGATTGAGAAGAACAAAACATGGTCACTTGTGCCAAGACTAGATGACAAGAATGTCATCGGTACTATATGGATATTCAAGAATAAGTTGAACGAGAATGGAGAAGTCACAAGGAACAAAGCAAGACTAGTATGCAAGGGGTATGCACAAGAGGAAGGTATAGAATATGGAGAAACCTTTGCACCCATTGCTAGGCTAGAAGGAGTAAGAATACTACTTTCTTATGCTGCATA
>MU227838.1:2045660-2059960 GCA_018584345.1 Thuja plicata | reverse complement strand
TTAGCAAGAATTTGGACATCCACATTTTTGCAAAAATGGGGATTTGCAAATCCATATTCGCATTCAATTTAGAGGTCACCAAACAAGGAATTGCACCCCATAACCGGGTTATGGGCTGCATAACCCGATTATGGGGTGCAACCAAACGGGCCCTAAAGGTATGAAATTCGTAGTGTTTAATAAACCAGCTACACTTTATAGTTGTGGACCATACAATTTGGAGGGCCATGTTTGAGGAGTGTGGGGTCAGTTTGGCACAAGTCCTGAATTTGAAAGAATTTAGAGCTGTCCCCTTTCCGTACTGCGAATTTCCACAAGTGGTTTACGGGGTTGGTGAGCTTCTGTGTTACGACGACTGCGAGCTCGTATTTATACATCCCTCGCGGCCACTTCCAGGAACACAAGAAGCGCATTGAAAGGAAATTGTTGGGTTGGCAATCAGAAGTTGAAGAAGCGCATTGAAAGGAAAAATGAGAAGGTTTTTCAACAATGCTCAGAACAATAAGAAAGACCATATAAAGATTGAGGGGACTGTAGTTTTGAGAAAAGCATCGTTTCTGGATGTTAAAGACTACAGTGCTAGTGTAGGAGACAGAGTAGCAGAGATCCTGCAGAGAAAGGTGTTATTTCAACTGGTCAGCTGTGATCAAAAGGATAATGGTAATGTATACCTTACTTTTCTTGCATACACGCAAGCATAGAATCTAGACACTGCAAAATGGTATGTAGTAAGTAACAAATTGTGTTTTGTTTGTATTGCAGAGACTGGCAAGGGCAAAGTTAGCCCTCATAACGCTGCCCTAGACTGGAATTGGCCAGGTTTGGGAGTAGTTGTGGCGGATACAACCCACGATATCACTTTTGAATGGCCCACAGACTATGGGACTCCCGGAGCTATACTAGTAAAAAACAAGCATATGCGAGAGTTTTATCTCAAACACGTTTGCATCCATCTTCCTGGTCAAGGAGATGTTAATTTTCTCTGTAACTCCTGGGTCTATCCTACATGGATGGCCAAATTTTCTTCCAGTTTGAGTAGTGGACGGATCTTCTTTGCAAATAATGTATGCTCTGCTTCATATGTTTTATAGTTTCCTGAAGAGGGATTTATAAGCAATAATGTGGAAATTATGTAATGGAAAGTGTTGCATGTGCAGAGCTATCTTCCTAGGCAAACACCAGTAGGTCTGGTGGGTTGGAGACGTGAGGAGCTGGAGAAAACAAGGGGAGATGGTACGGGAGAGAGGAGGCCGTGGGATCGTGTTTATGATTACGACGTTTACAATGATCTGGGAGACCCTGAGAACGGGGAGCTTGAGAGGCCCGTTCTCGGAGGATCCCGCGACTTCCCATATCCAAGGAGATGCAGAACTGGCCGTAACCCCACAAGAATAAGTGAGTAACCCATAACCGGATTATGTTTTAAACGCTTTGCACTTGAGCAGGCTTTTAAATTTCTGTTTCTTGCAGATCATGCCTTTGAGACTCGCAAGCCGCAGGGCAAATTGACAGCACTCGTATTGCCAGGCTTCTATATCCCCTCAGATGAGAGCTTCCCTCTGACCAGCCTTTCTGACTTTCGAGCCCATTTCATCGGAGCTTTCTCTAAAAAGTTCGTTTGTGATACAAGTCTAAATGTATTCAAGAAACACTTCTGCAATTTGAAGGAGGTTAAAAATCTGTACAGTAAGGGACTTTTCTTGCCCACTGATATTACACTCAGTATAGCCAAAGCTGTCGTTCCCATTCCGATGTTAAAAAGTGTTTTGGATACAAAAGACCAAGCCATCCTGGAATTTCGAAAACCCAACATAATAAGCAGTAAGTAAGGTTAACTTTTATAGTAACACTGATTTACAAGTTTGGTCACAAAGATACATGATTGTGTTATTTTCATATGACGTGTGATTCAGGCGATGATAATGCGTGGAGGACAGACGAAGAGTTTGCTCGTCAAACACTTGCAGGGATTAATCCTATGGTTATTAAACGTTTGGAGGTATATATGTCACAAACTGACTCTATTAACTAGAAATGTGTCCCAAGCAAATAAATATGTAGACTGCGACAAAGCACAGGGCTGACGAGTAGACTAATTGTAAAGCTTTTAATAGGTATATTCTCATATTGATTGAGAGATTAAGATTGGAATATATAGATAGATGTGTTTGTGATATTGCTATCATAGTTTTTGAGTCAAATTATACAATTGAATTCCAATAGTAATATCATAAGCTTTTAATAGATATTTTCTCATATTAATTGTTGGATCTGAAAAAAGGAATGTATAGATACATGTGCTTTTATGTGGCATTTGTCTTTCTACATAAAAGATGTTTAGAAACTGATGAATAGAGATTATATTTTCAACACTATGTCATAAATTTTATTACATCAATGCAAGTAAAATATTGGAATCTTAGATATCTTCAATTGTAGCTTTTACTTATTAGACTTGTTTTACAATTGTCAATTGAGTAACAAGATTTAAATTTTGTTTTGAAAACCTATTTATAGTTAATGATTTTTTTTATCAATAGAAAGGGAAGCAAATTTTGATGTATGATTTTAATGGATGGAATCCATACTATTGCTCTTTTTTATTGCTTCCTCAAAAGTGTTTGGTTCATAAGCACTTGGAATATTTGTCATCAATCAATAACTAGCATTACAGTTATCAATCTCCCAATTCTTAGATTGTATAACTCAGTCAAAACATGTGTATTTTCCCATTATCAAGCTCTCTCAATTAATTGAAATAACACTCAATATGTTATTTGAGATTCTTTATTATACCCATAGAGACATGTAATGTAAAATTCTAGGTTATGACTTATGATCTTCCATAATTGACAGTTAATGTGGTGTAATTTTCTACGTAGTAATTAGTAATCTTTCATAAACAATTTCTAATATGTTTGTTTAAATAGAAGTTACATTATTCTATGATAATACTTGTAGAAACAAGATCTTTGTAAACTAAATTATTTTACATTCATTAAAAAATTCTATCCACCTTACTTTGTTACTAAATGATCTCAGTGATATCAAGATATTTGTAAACTAGATTATTTTAATAAATGATCTCATTGATATTAAAAATCTATATGAAATTAATTATTTCCCATTCATTGAGAAACCTATCCACCTTAGAATTTGAATTATCACTAAATGACCTCACTGATACCATTTCTTGACCTTCAGTATCTTAATTTTTTTTTCGAAATGAATCTATAAGAAATTTGTCTACCTTGACTGATTTAGATTTATATAGAAATCATCTCGAAGGCACCATTCCTAGTTCTTGAGGAAATCTGTCTTCCTTACTTATTCAGATTTCCATTCGTCTTGAATTAAGCATCCACAGTCACTCTTACCATTTTGGTCTCAGAGCAAATAAGTCATCTAACACCATTCCTAATTCTGAACAAATCTATGTATCTTGAATAAGATAATTCCCATCTAGGCAACAGTAATTAAGAAAATGCTTGTAAATTCGTGATTGACACATGATTTTATTGACCCGAGCGATGTTTTGGCCATGGCAGCACTTCCCGCCATCTGGCAATTTGAACCCAATAATTTACGGTCCACAGAAGAGTTCAATCACTGAGGAACATTTACTTCCTTACTTGGATAGAATGTCAGTGAAAAAGGTACATTATCTTGTAATCTTTACATTGCTTTTGCTTTGAGCCATAGGCATAATGATAGATACCTAGGCTAGCACAAGCACATCCATGTTGCTCATGGAGGATATGGCAGGCTATTGAAGATCAAAAGCTGTTTATATTGGACTACTACGATGTGTACATGCCCTACGTGGCGCGCATAAACAGCCTGCCTACAAGGAAAGTCCATGCCACACGCACCATATTCTTCCTTCGCCAAGATGGAACTCTAAGGCCTATTGCCATGGAGCTGTGTTTGCCTCCCACATCTGTGGGACTCGGTGACAACCGCGTCTTCACGCCTAATTACGATGGAGCAGATAAGGGATCGTTGTGGGAGTTGGCCAAAGCTCATGTGCGATGCAACGATTCTGGTTATCACCAGCTAGTTAATCACTGGTAAGCAGTTATCATGTATAGTAGATGATAGAGTTGCGTTGTGATAAACCCAATCATTGGTAACTAGTTTTCATGTCTAGACTATAGAGATGTATTGTAATTAATAAACCCAATATCTTTAATGCAATATACCTAATGCGGAGTTGGCTATAAAATTTCAGGCTTAGAACACATGCCGTGGTAGAGCCGTTCATAATTTCTACTAACAGAAATCTGAGCAAACTGCACCCACTTCACAAGTTACTTGTGCCTCACTTTCGCAACACCATGGAGATCAATCGTCTAGCTCGTGAAAAACTCATAAATGCAGAAGGCGTTATCGAGAAATGTTTCAGTCCAGGCCGATTTGCAATGGAAATCTCTTCCAAAGCATACATCGATTGGAAATTCAATGAGCAAGGTCTACCAGCTGATCTGAAGAGAAGGTAAGTATGAATATTTTAGTAGATTGAAATTGTAAATAAAGATAATTAAAGATAGTGATGCCTTAGATTTGGTGGGCAAGTACAGGGGTATGGCCAGAGAAAGTAGAGAAGGTGGAGTAGAACTGGTGATTAAAGATTATCCATATGCAGCGGACGGGCTTGAAATATGGGATGCCTTGAAATCGTGGGTGTCGGAATACTTAACACTTTACTACAGCGATGATGGGAGCGTGGAAAGTGATGAAGAGGTGAGAGCGTGGTGGAAGGAGATCAGAGAAGTTGGGCACAGAGACAAGAAGCTGCAGACATCAGAGGTCGAGGAAGGGTGGTACAAGATGAACACCCTGAGTGCTCTGAAGGAAGCAGTTACCACCCTCATCTGGATTGCCTCTGCTCACCACGCTGCGGTGAACTTCAGCCAGTATGACTACGCTGGATTCATGCCCAATCTCCCCAGTACTACCAGAAAACTTGTTCCACAGAAAGGGTCGGACCAGTATGCCAAATTGCTCAAGGACCCAGAAGCATATTTTCTCAAGACTCTTACAGACCCTAAGACAGCCACTAAGACCATGGCTGTGCTCGAAATTTTGTCTAGGCATTCCACCGACGAGGTTTATATAGACCAGGGTTCAAGCAAAGAATGGGTTGATGACAATAGGGTTTCCGAAGCCTTTAAGAAATTTCAGCAGAACCTGTTGGACATCGAGAAAAGTATCATTGACAGAAATGGAAACCCTAACCTGAAAAACCGATGTGGTGCCGCAAAGCTTCCCTACACACTCCTGTTTCCAAACACTTCAGATGACACCAAGGCTGGTGGTCTCACCTTTAAGGGAATTCCTAACAGCATCAGTATATGACCGTGCTGAAGAGGTCGTGGTTATTATTATTATTATTATTATTGTTATTATATTTATATGTGTGCTTTTTGAGGGACTGATCACACTTCATGTTTTGTGTGACTCAAAACAAAACTATGCTAAGTAATAATAGTTGGTGTGGTGCTTATATATTATGGAATAATATTGAATATTATCTTATGTCTAGTTTTGTATTAATGTTTATATTACAATTTTATTTGTAATATCAAAGATGTTTGCTTCATTTTCATTTTTGTTTATAGTTTTAAGAATATATTTTTTGGTTTCTAGATAATATGGTTTCGTGAAGGACAATCACATTGGGTATGAAAGCATTCGCAAGGACTGACTTTGTTGCAATTTTAAGAATGTTACAATATTATTTTTTTGTAAGTTTTTTGCTAGGAATATTTTGAAGTGGGAATCTTTGATTTAATTTTTTTGAGAGAATTAATTTTTTTAGACAAAATCTCATGTGAGGGAAATATACCCTAATGAGAAGAAAAGAGACCATGTAGAAGTCTCTACAAATGTAGAATTGACACCAATATTAGATTCTCCAAGTTAGGTGTAGAAGATATTTTATGATAATTGAAAAAGGTTCCTCTCATTAATAAGAAACAAAACAAAGATGTACAAATGTAGTCTCTCCAATCTTGAAAGGAATATGTACAAAGAAAACTGATGTATCGCTAGTCTTGCTTCTCCCTAACCTCCTCTATAGTCTCCTAGGTCACTCTATTAGCCTACTAGGTTTCTTCCACTAACCCTAATCACAAGATCCTAATCCTTTCAACTAGTGAACACCAACATGTAGAACAAAACACTCCATGCTTCTTCCTAGACCCCAAATGGTCTTTCTTGATTCATTTTCCCAAAATGCTCCAACTAACCCAAAATGATCCTCAACCACTCCATAGAGAGAAATAGGGTTTCCAAGATGTTACTAGGATCCTTTCCACCACCTACAATCCCACTTTTCATTGGAACCCTAATCGAGTTCCAAGAAACACAACAATTGATTCCCAAATAGGGCTAGAAGCAATTAGGCCTATTTAGGTTCTATTTCAACAATAAATCACAAAAATTCTTAAAAAGTATGGAAAAAATGTAGGATCCAGATACCCTTTATCAATACACTGGAGATTTTCTAGGTCTAGGGTTCTCAAGCTGTCTGTATAGCTCTGCCTATAATCAAGGCTAAACATCAATGTTTCATGGCTTTCAAAGCCAGTCTGAAAGAAACCTTGTTCTTGCTATCAAAAAGAATTCACCAAATCTTCCCATTCAAATTGAGACCTCATAACACATCACCCTACTCCTCACCAAGCTTTGATTGAAGCTATGAATGTTTTCAATCCACCAAACTAGCTTTGCAACTACTGGCGATCCCTAGCCATGCCTCACTGGCTCGCCAAGGGCATCACCTTAAAAATGACTACCATACTTTCCAGGGGCCATGCTTCACTTTACACAATGTACATGGAGTAACCTTCCATAATCCAAGATCCCGTGCAAGTGCCACAGTGGAGAATGGATCTATGACCCCATTTGTTCACAGTGCTCAATTCAGGATAGCAACAGTGCAGGAAACAAAAGATTTTATAAAAGCAACTAAAACTATTGAATATAACAAAATACCACTACAAGAAGTATTAATACAATATACATTACTCAAAACAATGCTTACAAAATTTGATTCAATCCATTAAACTGTCTGATCTTCACAAAACACACAAACTGTAACTGTTATTCCAATACACAATCCGTACACAATATGATTTCAACTTTCCAACACTGCAAAAATCTTGAGGATGGTCTTATATAGTTGACCAAGGCACTCAAAAACTAGTTTCAGACAGTTAAGGAACTAATTCCTTTGAAGTTGCATTTTTGTCATAAATGTTTTCAATGACAACATTGATAACTTTTGCAACTTTTTGGATATGCTATCCAAACTTGGTCAAAAGTTGTCTAAACTTTTCCAAACCACTAATTAAGGTGTATACATATGAAATAGGACCTCTAATCCCTTTCTTGGACAAATTTGGCACTAAACTCATAAAATACCCTATTAGACCTAAATTGGACTCAAAGGTCACTAAGGACCTAACAAGACATCCTCTTACTTAGCCCACAACACACTAGGACTCTTAGTCCCTTTATTCACCTAGTAGTCTGGCTATAATCACTACAAGCCAAAAATATAAAGAAGCCCTAGGTTACAATGTCTCTTCTATCCTACCTAGGTGCTCCTGCACCATACTCCCCCCAAAAGGAAAGCTATGTCACTCCTGTGGACAGTAGATCCTCTGAAATGCTCACCTTCTTGAAGTCTGCCTCTACAATCCATGAGGCCTCTGACTCTGGTCTATCCTTCCACTGAATTAGGTGTTCCATGTAAACTTTATGCCTTGTAGTCTTCTTAACCCGGGAGTCTAGTACCTTTTCAGCTACCATCTTTGGTTTAGTGATGTAGTACAAATTTGACCCATTCATCCATTTTCCAAAACTCTCCATTATCTTTCTTGAATATGCATATCATCCTATCTTTCTTTGACAACCAATGACTAGAGGCACACAATATCTCTCCATTCTCACTAATCTATATCCTTCCACTTAATATCATGTTCGAAACCTTTCTTTATTTCTGCATGTATAACTTTCCATAGCCAAACGATATTCACTTTCTAATTGCATCCTACCACTTTAGTAGTTTTATCACCATACTCTCATGAACATAAATACAATATACTTGCCACCTTTTCCTCAGTGTGATGGCCGAACTCACAACCTATGTCGTCGCCTTAGAGTGACATATCTTAGCACTCAATTGTGCCAAGAACACATAACACTCACATAGAGCTCAAGGGTTTCCCATGGACCGAGCTCGGAACCACCATCCCATGGTCTATCACCCCATGCATACATATGTGTAATAGTCACCACCTTTCCAAATTTTGAGCACTGAATCTAATGATCTTTATCGGCCTCTTCCAAGATCATGCTCGAAACTTTGTCTTTGGCTTCACATGGCTTAGATGCTCATCATCTATTGTTTGGAAGTGAAACTAGTATCATTCGGCTAGACCAAATATACTCAACTCTGTAAACATATTTCCCTCGATGACTGTGGCTCATGTCTTTCGGCTCCACACTTTCCTCGGGTCTCCATTACGTAGCCATTAACGCACCATACCATGGTTTCTACGTGGACACAACTAACTTTAATATCTTCCTCCACTATCTTTTCATGGCACATCGAGACTGTTATATCAACACCGACACATAAACAAAACCCGATTCATTTCCATTATTAAAATTCTTTCCAAAAAGAAAATCGAAACCAAGAAATCAAGCTACATAAAGAAAAATTAAACTTCATTAATATCAACATTGCAAATACATTTTGTATGGCTCACTAGAGAGCCATTCTTCAATCTCTCTCTTTTTCTTTACTCTCTCTACCCATAGCTTTTTCCACACCCACTCTATCCGGTTACAAAATCCATAATAAAGGTTTCAAGAGCCCGATAAATACCATAACCAAATCACATAACTAATTTCTAACTTCCCATTATTCCAACGGACTCAAATGAACAATTTGGAGCTGGTTATAATATGAACTAAACTAGTAATGTGTCATGGAGTTGACAACAAAGTTGTCAATTTCACGATTATACAAACCTTCTATGTCTAAGACACTTAGACTACTAACATTTAACTGAGTCTCACACCCAATTACATTAAAAAGGCACCAAAAACGTTTACTAAGCCATATTACAATAACCATAGAGGTCAATAATATTCTAGGATCTTTAAGATGTTTACAGTGCCGAGATGCCCCTGCATCATTTAGGAGGCAATACAGTAGCCTCAACATCCTCACTGATTCCTTGACTTCCCTGACTGGTGTCATCTACCTCCCCTCTGAACTCGATTAAGTCTTGCACATTGAACACCAGAGAGATGCTCAAGTCTAATGGTAAATCAATCTTATAGGCATTAGCTCCATATTTGTCCAGGATTTTGCAAGGTACCACCCTTTTCATCTGAAGCTTGGTAGGGACACCCTTCTGTAGCCTTGATTTTTTCAAGTGAACCATTACATAGTCACCCACCTCAAACTGAACTTCTCTCCTCTTTTCATCCACCTTGAGCTTCAACTTTTGTTGACTGTCTTGGATTTACTTCTTGACTTGTTCTTGGATCTCCTTATAGTATGGGTGAAGTCTTCAGCATGCTATCTTCTATACTCCATACCTCCAAGATCCCTGAGCTCACAAACACCCCTAGGGTGCATGCCATAAACTACCTCAAATGATCTTCTTCATGTCATTCTATTTTTACTATCATTGTAGGCATATTCTGCTTGGGGAATGACCACATCCCAAGTCTTCCCATACTCCTTAGTTAGGAACCTCAATAGGTTACCCAATACTCTGTTTACCACCTCAATTTGGCCATCAGTCTGAGGGTGGTAAGCTGAACCAAAAGATAGGTTGGTACCCAACCCAGTCCATAGTTTCCTCCAAAAATGGCTCATAAAATTCACATCCCTATCTAATACTATGCTCAATGGAAGACCATGAATCCTCACAATCTCCTTAAAAAAAAAATAGGCAATGTGGCTAGCATCATTAGTAGTTTTGCATGGAATGAAATGCCCCATTTTACTAAATCTATCAACAACTACATAAATTCTATCATACCCCTACTTGGTTTTTTGTAAGCCCACAATAAAATCCATACTCACACACTCCCATGGTCGGTTAGGGACTGGTAGAGGCTGATACAACCCTGCATTACTCATTCCTCCTTTTGCCTTCATGCAAACAACACACTGCTCCACATACTTGGTGACATCTTTCACCAACTTTGGCCAATGGTAGAACCTTTGAACAAGCTCCAAGGTCTTGTTCATCCCAAAGTGACCACTTAGAGACCCATTATGTTTCTCTTGTATGAGATTCATCCTCATAGAGCCTCTTGACACACACAACTAATTACCCCTAAATAACAGTCCATTTTGCAAGGTAAACTTTGACAACTTTCTATGAAAATGGTTTTGAAATTCAACACATACCTTGTATGCCTCCCCAAAATCCTCATTTGCCTTGTACAAGTCTATGAAACTATCAATGCCAATGCTATTTAGTTAGACTTCTTGGACTGTAAGTAACCTCCTGCTTAGTGCATCTGTAACCTTATTGAGCTACCCCTTTTTATGCTTTATAGTGAAGGTGAATGCTTGCAAATACTCCATCCACTTCAAATGCCTATTGCTTAGTTTTTCTTGTGTATTAATGTAACTAAGGGCTTGGTTGTTAGTGAACACCACAAATTCCTTAGGCAAAAGATAATGCCTCTATTTTCTCAAGGATTGAACTCAAACATATAGTTCCAAATCATAAGAAGAATATTTCTTCTTATCCTCATTTAATTTCTCACTAAAGAAGGCAATTGGCCTACCTTCTTGACTCAATACACCCCCTACTTCCATCCCACTTGCATCACATTCAATGGTGAAAAATTTCTCAAAACTTGGCAATTGTAGGACAGGTTGAGTAGCCACTTGTCTTTTCAACATCTTAAAGAATTTTTATGCTTCCAAGGTCCACCTAAACTTAGTTTTGATCCCTCCCTTAATAGCATCCAATAATGGAGCACATATCCCACGGAAGTTCCTAATAAACTTTCTATAAAACTATGCAAGGCCATGAAAGCTTCTTACCTCAGTGGCTGTGGTAGGTGGAGGCCAGTTTAGGATAATAGCAACCTTGTCTTGTTCCATCTTCAAAGACCCTTTGGACACTACAAATCCCAAATACACTAGTTCTTGTTTGAAGAACTCACACTTTTCAAGGTTGATAGCTAATTTCTCTTCATGCAACCTTTTCAATACTACCTGTACATGTTTGATATGCTCCTCTTTTGTCTTTCTAAATATCAGTATATCATCAAGATATACCACCACAAACTTCCCTGTGAAGTCCTTAAGCACCTCATTCATGAGCCTCATGAATGTGCTTGGAGCATTAGAGAGGCCGAATGGCATGACAAGCCATTCCTATAATCCATTAGTGGTCTTGAATGTCATTTTCCATTCATCACCTTCCTTCACCCTGATTTGGTGATAACCACTCTTCAAGTCAAACTTGGTAAAGTACATTGCCCCTCCAAGGCAATCCATAAGATACTCTATCCTAGGTATAGGGAACCTATACCTTATTGTGATCCTATTTATAGCCCTTGAGTCTATGCATATTCTCCATTTTCCTCCCTTCTTGGATGCCAAGACAACAGGGACTACACAAGGACTAATACTCTTCTTGATCAATCCTTGATCCAAGAGTTCCTACACTTGTCTAGCTACCTCCAAGTTCTGATCAGGAGTCAACTTGTATGCTTCTTTGTTGGGAAAATATGCCCCTGGCACAAAGTCTATTTGGTGACTTATTACCCTCTTAGGTGGTAGGGTTGCAGGAGTGCCATCACTCACTATGTCCTTATACTTCTCAAGAAATTCTTGCACCTCTAGTGGTAATGGATCATTCACTAATTTTTCTTCCTCCTTGGGTCTTAGCACAATGGCATACCTTTCACTCTCATCATCTTTGATATCTTTCACAAACTGTTTCCCACTACACTACATCACATTAGGAGTGTTTAACTATGGTTCTTCATCTTCTAGTAAAGACTGAATTTTGAAAGTCTTTACTCCTTTCTTGAAGGTGAAGGAATTCTCCTTCCCATGATATAATACCTCATTATCAAATATTGAAGGCCTCCCAAGTATAAAATGACAAGCATCCATTTGTAGGATGTCACAAAGTAGTCTATCCTTGTACCCTACAATTGAAAATTGAACCCAAGTTTGCTCATTAACCAACACACTTTGGTGGATCTAGAGTCCACAATCACTTTACAAACCTTACCAAGATAAGGTTTGGGCTCATCCTTGATTGGTTTCCTTATCAATACTCTTCTGAACATCAAGTTCTCTCCCATCTCTAAATCTAGATGGTCAATCTCAGGGGTTTTGACACTTGAAGTGTCGTCATGTGCATATGCTACCCTCTTGTCATTGTTTGTTGTAGAAGGTTTTTTAGGAAATCTATAGGCTAGATGGCCTAATTGCCCATAATAATAACACTTCATGGTTGCAAAGTAAGAACTAATACTACCTCCTCTTCCTCTGTTAGGACCACCATGATTACCCCTGCCTCTGTTATAACCTCCTCTTGAACTGCTTTCAGTCTGTTGCTCTGTCAACTTGTTCTCTCCTTGTGACCTTTGTTCACTACCTCTGCCTTGGTAACCTCCTCTTTGACCCCTTTGGTCTCTCCCTCTACCTATATTGTTATTTTTTTTTTTGAAGCTAGAATCCCCTTTCTTCTTGTTTTTCTCTTCTACCCTTATAGCCAATTGATGACACTTTTGTATTGTAGTTGGTGTCCATAGGCTAATCTCCTCTTGGATGTTCCACTCCAATCCACCCAAGTATCTAGCCACTTTGATTGACTCCTCTTCTTGAAAATTAGACCTTAGACACAATCTATGGAATTCCTCAATATATGAGGCAACATCTAGGTCTATTTGTTTCAATTTTTGTCTCTTTCTATGGAGTTGGATTTCATAATCCTCTGGGAGATAATTCTCCTTCAACTTGGTCACCATGACATTCCAATTTTCTATTGGTTTCTTTCCCATTCTTACCCTCTCATCTTGAAGGTATTTCCACCAAGTCAAAACTGACCCTCTGAGTCTAGACTTGGCCACTTTAATCTTTTGGGCTTCACTTATACCCTCAATTATTTCAGCTTCAAAGTCTTTCTTCCTAGATGCATCTGCTAGTTCTTCCATCTTCAACCTCATTGCTTCCAAGGTACCTTCAAGGAGTCTGTTTTTCTCCTTTTTCTCTTCCATGTCCCTGGTTAATTCTGCATTTTTCACCATCTTTTTAGAACCACTAGATTCCACCTCTGACATACACAATCCCAAACCTTTAACTTGATCTGATATCAATATGATGTATCACTAGTCTTGCTTCTCCCTAACCTCCTCTATGGTCTCCTAGGTCACTCTATTGACCTAGTAGGGTTCTTCCACTAACCCTATGCTCCTTAGGATTCTTATCACAAGATCCTAATCCTTTCAACAAGTGAACACCAACATGTAGAACAAAACACTCCATGCTTCTTCCTAGACCCCAAATGGTCTTTCTTGCTTCATTTTCCCAAAATGCTCCAACTGACCCAAAATGATCCACAACCACTCCATAGAGAGAAATAGGGTTTCTAAGATGTTACTAGGATCCTTTCCACCACCTACAATCACACTTTGCATTGGAACCCTGTTGGTGAACAGATTGTCCTTTGAGGAAATGTAGGCAAATCTAACCCTGAATGCCCAAGTGAAAGGACAAATCGACACCTACAGTTGGATAGGTTATTATTAGATTAATAACCTTCCTCTAAATTTTGTCATGTACAGCTCCCCGTGACAAGATTTACAATGAATTTACAAAACCACAAGATGCTTTTAACCCGAAAGCAAGAAAGGAAAACAAACATCTATTTGTAAACACAGTATAGATGCGGAAAGACAAAGTAACTAGAATGACAAGAACATCAGATGACACAAAGTTCTTCTGCCTGAATGCTGTATTACAAAGAGAATGAAAATGAAGAGGGTATATTCGATCCTCTTGAGAAAATGAAGATCTAGAGCTTTTAAAATATCTGAAAATGAAATGTATTCAGGAAACAACAACTTTTAAATACATTCAGAAAAAACTAAAAGTGATACACAAATCACAATCAGTGGAAAGAAAATTGCATCAGACTCCAAGTTCTGATGTACAATCATCTTCCGAGTCTCCCTTCTCTAAAGTGTATAAGATAACAAAGATCCTATTGCACATTGTATTAAAATCACTG